>PPOO01000904.1:22409-47361 GCA_003708545.1 Maudiozyma turicensis
TTTATATATTATAGATTGAGTTGTTTTCTTTATTCTTCAAATTTGTGAACCTCGTATTCAGATGTCATCATATAAGCCTATTCATTTAACGTATTCTACGTACTTGGTTTATTCTTTTGCTCTTATTATAGTCTTAGACTATACATCCTTGGAATATTCAGCTCAGTAAATTGTATAATAATATACAGTTATTTCTTTGTACTCTCTTTCCGAAGGAATTATTTTGTTTACAAGTTTTATATTACAAACCTCTGTCTTTATATACTTGAGGTTTGGGGAGATATAATTTATTATTCACATCCATGAACTTCACGTTCGAATGTCGTCATACAAGCCTATTCATTTATATTTAATTGCGTAGTATATTCTACGTTTGTTATGCTCTTATGGTTGTCTTGTACTATACATCCTTAAAATATTAATCTCAGTAATTTCTATCATTTCTATAGTAAAATATTCTATTGAAGGGAAACCAGCCTTAGTGTATTGTTTATCGTATGGTTTTAGAATAGTTGATATATATTTAGAATTGTAATAAGTAGAAATACCAAAGGTTATTATAACTATAAATTTAATATCGAATTCTATCTCTCTCTATCTATATGACGTATATAATTATATATATATATTTTGACATATTGTTTATTTATACAAAGATTAGTTATTGGTTGCCTTTTGTCGACGATGGCTTGAATGGCCGCGTCTATCATTCGGAACGACGCCATCGATGTATTGCATGCACTGAGCTGAATATTCCAAGGATGTATAGTATAAGACTATCATAAGAGCAAAAGAATAAACCAAGTACGTAGAATACGTTAAATGAATAGGCTTATATGATGACATCTGAATACGAGGTTCACAAATTTGAAGAATAAAGAAAACAACTCAATCTATAATATATAAAAACAGTGTTTTGGAAAACAAAATATGTAAATTAAATAATTCCTTCTAAAGGAAAGTACGAAGAATTCACTGTATTTTACACTGTATATTATTAATCAATAAAATGAACCAAACTAACACTATAAATATTGGTCAACCTGCTAGAAACGAGGATTTCTATCAGCATGAAAACAATACACTTAGCAATTTTTATTTATTTATCGTTTTCTTTAAAATTCTACCATTCGCACAGCATAAGACAGGCTGATATCGAAGGTGGTCCCGTAAACAAACGTAAGAAGTGATTCACTACCCAATTTTTTCAAATACTTGACATCTTAGGATGCGTCAAAGTTATACATAACAATAGTACTGTGGCAATTTAACCTACACAACGTTAATTACCTTAATTATATTCTAATCATTTTATGAGCGACCTAAATTTGCTAATCCAGCCATTTTGATAGAAGATATTATTATAATATTTTTATATATAAGTCTCTACTCTTTTAAAACAAGTAGTTATAAAAAATAATTAATTTACATAGAAAGAAATATTAACTTTCGTTAATATTTACAAGTTCAAATTTCTTTCTTATACTAATTTACAGTATTTGAGGTAATGGATTATTCAAATATTATTTTCGTCTTTCCACTAACTTGCAGTCGAGTCAACATATCACATAAGACCATTTATATAATCTGTCGCTCGTGATTAGTTGAGCTATACAATTTGCGTCGGACGATATCTTATTTCTGTTTCAGCCCGATCTTCCAGCACTTGCTATGAACACCTCGATAGCACTTTCCCTATTATAACAATCATTACAATTATTATCTTCTTGAGTAACAATAAGTTCTCTGTAATATAATTTGATTGATCTTGCTGATTCGATCTCTTCCGATATCATACACGACTTTTGGTAATGAATGGTTTAGTGCTTCCCGAGTTCGCTGCAAAATGAGACACCACGTCGCTTCGAAACAGAAACAGGCGAACAATAGAACTGAAAAATTATTTGGCGAAAAATAAAAAAGTAGACAACTGAAAAATTCTTTGTATGGCGTTTAATTCAAAGCATTCATATTTATACACGTTATTTGTTAATCTTAAATTTGATATATTCGTACTTCACAAAATACAATACTCGTACAATCGTTACATTCGCTTTATAAAAGATGTCTCAAGCTATTGTGCTTTCTGGTCCAAGTGGTACAGGTAAATCCACTCTATTAAAGAAGCTTTTCGCTGAATTCCCAAACAAGTTTGGGTTCAGTGTCTCTTCCACAACAAGAAACCCAAGAGAAGGTGAAAAGAATGGTGTTGATTACAATTTTGTTACAGTTGATGGATTTAAGAAAATGATCAATGATGATAAATTTATTGAATGGGCGCAATTTTCAGGAAATTATTACGGTACAACTGTGGATTCCGTTAAACAAGTTATGGATTCTGGTAAAATTTGTATTTTAGATATTGATATGCAAGGCGTTAAGAGTGTCAAGGCTAAACCAGACTTAAAAGCTAGATATCTTTTCATTGCTCCACCATCAGTTGATCACTTAAGACAAAGATTACAAGGTAGAGGTACTGAAACTGAAGAATCTTTATCTAAGAGATTGGGTGCCGCTACCGCTGAACTAGAATATGCTAAAACCGGTGCACATGATCAAATTATTGTCAACGATGATCTTGAAAAAGCTTACAAAGAATTAAAAGAATTCATTTTCCAAAACTAAGCAAATCGGAAGAAATATGAGAAATATAGATCAATGTATACTATAATAAATAAATAGAGTAAACATAATCATCATATATGTGGTATATACTTCTGTCATTAAGTAAATTCAAATAATAAAAAAAATGTAGAAATATAATAATATCGAGAGGGAAATGATCTATTTTGGCACAGGTGATCTATGATAGTCTATAATTTGAAAATGATTTACTAATGGTTAGCATAGATTCAATAAGTCCAGACATCCAATTTAATTAATTTGTCTACATATGCAAATAAGATAACCTACACTAGTAGAACAACAACACCGATACAGAGTTGCACTTATCTTGTAACATTACTTAGTGACACATTATTTTAGTGCGTCTAGGATAAATGATACAGACAAAATGATCCCTAATCTACACTTATTGCCACAGTAATCTCTCTTTTTTTGCCTGACACTAATTTCCTGTGTCATCGAACTAATCTTACTAAAAAGATACCTAAGGCTTCTAGCCCTGTCTCGCCTCAACATATTTCTTACTGTAACATCCTTGTACAACAGTAATATCTTCTCGGCCTCCGAGAATTACAAATCCTTGTATCCTTGAAACAAAATAATATTACGTTTAAAAGTTCGATGACCTCAACGGAAATATTTCATTTTTGCTCAGCGGTTGCCTGTGGTAACTGAAAAAAAATTGTTAATCGGTAAATCTATTCGTTTCTTTTTTTTTCTACTCTGGTTCTCCTCGTTAATTGAGCAAAATAAAGGAGATATTAAGTAATCATCCATGGGATTGTTCTATGTTAATAATATTTCCGCTTAGTCTGGACCTTTTCAATGAATAATGACGGCATTATGAAATTAATGCTAGTAAAATTGACACGGATGTCTTGTTTCGAGCTATGGCGACTTTCCTCCTAGATGTGCACAAATACTTTAATTTTAAGGGGCGGTGGAATCATATATAAAGACTAATAATTTTGTTTCTTATTGATCTGTTTTAACTTCTACTCTTCCTTAATTAATATTAAAAAATATAAAACCAATAAGAAATATTTCTAATATAATATTATCATATAACAAAAAAAAACAAGAAAACTCAATTTTATCCAAATTTAAATAATTTACAATGGTCGCCCAAGTTCAAAAGCCAGCTCCAACTTTCAAGAAGACTGCCGTCGTCGACGGTATATTTGAAGAAGTCTCCTTAGAGCAATACAAAGGTAAATATGTTGTTCTAGCGTTCGTTCCAATGGCTTTCAGTTTTGTTTGTCCAACTGAAATTTGTGCATTCAATGATGCTGCTAAGAGATTCCAAGATATTGGTGCCGAAATCCTTTTCGCTTCCACTGATTCTGAATATTCTTTATTAGCATGGACTAATATGCCAAGGAATGATGGTGGTCTAGGTCCAGTTACTGTTCCATTGATCTCTGACAAGAATTTACAATTGTCTAAGGAATATGGTGTCTTAGTTGAAGAAGAAGGTGTCGCTCTAAGAGGTCTATTTGTCATTGATCCAAAGGGTATAGTTAGACACATTACCATTAACGATCAACAAGTGGGCAGAAATGTTGAAGAAGCTTTAAGAGTCGTAGAAGGTTTCAAGTGGACTGATGACAACGGTACCGTTCTACCTTGTAATTGGACCCCTGGTTCTGCTACCATCATCCCAGATGTCAAGAAATCGAAGGAATATTTCGAAGAAGAAAATGAAAAGAAATAAATCTAATGTTGTTTATAGAAATTTATAAAAATTATTAACAGCCAAATATATATACTTATCTAATGACAACGAGAAAAGAATTGCAATCTAAGAATTTATTATGATATATTTTATTTTATTTGAATATAACCAAATCTGCCGTATGAATAATGTAAGTATGCATAAGAAATATCATTATATAACGTATTAATTTGTATCATAGAATGATTGCTATCAACTAGTCATCTTTATAGCCAGATGAAATGAATGCCTTATCTAAGAAAGTAGACCATTCATTGTCATCATCACATAATTCGACAGCAATATCTAAGAAATCTTTTACAAGTAGCGATTTGCCTTTGTAAGGTTTATCATCAGAAGTATATTCTATTTGATACTTGAAAGCCTTTTCAGCTGCTTCTGCTTTTGATTTCCCAGCCTTTAAGAAAGACTGATAATCCTTATCGATTTGTTTTAAATCTGCAAAATATTCGATAAATTTGGTGGGTGAAAACAACTGTTCAACATATGCTGGACCTAATGGATATTCACTTGGTTTCTTTCCTGGTATCGTTTTGTCTGGTTTCTTTTTACCTTTCTTTGCAATATGGGGCAGTGAATCAGAATCCACATCCAAAGATAGCTCTTGATCAATCTTAGTTTCTAATTCAGCAAAAAATGTATCCCATGGTTTATAATCATTTGCCATTATTGTATCCTCATTGATACAACTGATATTATATTCCCAGATTCTGAAGGAAGGATTAAATGTCGGGATAACCGATCCAGCAATATTAACGATGGAATATTTCTCGTATATTTCATCCTTAGTTGGCCTCTTCTTCTTTTCTTTTTGTTTCTTTTTCTTTTTCTTACCACCAGCCAAAGACAATTCTACATCGTCATCTAAGTCCTCGAAGTCCTTTTCATCTAACGGAGTAAATTGTGGATCTGCAAGCTTCAACTCCCTTTGAATTTCTTGGTAATATTCGGCTTTAACTTTATTCATATAAGAAACCTTATTAATCGGCTTTGCTCCCATTGAATGAGCATCACTCGCATCTTCTGCCAATTCATAAATATCAAGTGGGTCCTGTTTCTCACTTAATTCATCAAACCAATAAGTCTCATCTTCCATACTTTCAAGATCCTTTCTAGCTTTTTCACCATCAATTGGTATAAAATGATCCATGTTCATATGGCCGTACACACCACCTACAATTATATCTCTATATTCATGAGTCCACAAGGTAAATTTATCACAACAACTTTTATCGAAATTCTTTAAAATTGGTGGTACATGACCTGAAAGCCATACCTTCATATTTCGTTGTCTCAACTCCTCTAATGTATAACCTAGCCATAATAATAATTGATAACCTGGTTCCTTTTTAGAATTACAATCGTCAACCAATGGATTAGCTTTGTATAGATAAAGCGTATTAATGGATATAACTGCAAGTTTCCCTGGAATGATTTCTTTTAAATAAGTAACACCTCTATCAAACCAACGTCTTTGTTCCTGCGGAATAAATACATCCCATATCTTAAACATTTCTCTGGTTTGTAAAGTTGGACCTAATGAAAACATATTATGGGGGAAGACATCATTATTTCCTAAACTAGGTACCACTTCAATATCAAAATCTCTTGGATCAATAGTTCTCTTATTTTCGAATATATCACGGAACTTACCACTGACAATTTCATTCATTTCAAATATTTGGGACTCAGTTCTTGGTATTTGTCTGTCATTATCATGTCTTATGTTATCACCAGTCCAGATCACAAAATCAATATGATCCCTCAAAGTTTCGTTAATCCAATTTAATGTATATTCCATTAGATCGACGGATGAATCACAACCAGACATCGCTCTTCCAAATCTCGGTGCTAAATAATTAACGTCACCATTGTTCTCCTCTATGCTGGATTTTCCTCCTAATGGATGACATAGGTTATCGATAGGAGCATTCTCTTTATAATATCTATCAGGATGAATATCAGTAATATGTAAAAATCTACCATGAATCTTTCGGAGATTATTAGTCTTGGCATCCTTAATGTACACTGGATCCCTTACTGTAAGTCCAGACAATGTCAATTTCTCCTTTAATAATTCTGAAACATTTTCATTTTCGTTATTGCTATAATTTGTTTCCTTAAATAAGTCATGATTATCGAATTTTGAAATTGTATAAAGACCACATAAGGAGACAATAAGTGTTCCCACTAATAAAGTGTAACTTCTCCTTTTATCTGATACCATACTGTGGTGTATAATCTAATTATGTTGGTACCGATAGTAAAATCTAGCAAATATAATTAGGGTTACTCCTTCAATCTAGAAATGTATATAACACCCTTAAATCTAGAAATGTATATAACACCCTTAAATCGTAGCAATATGAATGATTTTGTATTCTTTTAACCTCAGATAGTACAAATAATATCTGTCTATGGCAAAATATGCTATTATTTTCAATGTTTAGCTACTTTTGTAAGCTTCTTTGGGTAATATTTAAATAAATAATAATGGTTACTCCCTTTCTTATATAACTCCTCCCACGTTCTTACATTTTAATTTCTTATATTTCGCATTCTCAAACGTTCCCAATGAGCTCCCATTTTCTTTCTTTTTCACTGCAAGATTTATTAAGGGCGATTAGCGATTTAACGGTTACACTAATCATTTACCGGACTATACAGAATAAGAAGCAATAATGTAATGAAGTATTTACGTATTTATTCATCTGATTGAATTAATCATACTTGAGTTTATGTGGTGTGTTGGATGAAGATATGAGATTGTGTATATTAATTCTAAACAAAATATTTATTTCTAAAAGATTAAGTATGTAAATAAACTACAGATTGATAAAAAGAGGACAAAAATTAGATGTTGAATAACGATACTAATTTTGCGTTTAACCTCTTCTTCTACCAGTGGTCTTGGTATGTTGACCTCTGACACGTAGACCCCAGAAGTGTCTGATACCACGGTGGGCTCTGATCTTCTTTAATCTTTCTAAATCATCTCTTAATTTAGATTCGACTTGGTTAGCTAGAGTGTGGTAGTCCTTACCGTCAGCGATATCTCTTTGACGGTTTAAGAACCAAGCTGGAATCTTATATTGAGTTGGGTTTTGCATGATTTGAACAATTCTTTCTAGTTCTTCTTGAGTTAGTTCACCAGCTCTCTTGTTTAAACTAACATCAGCCTTCTTACAGACCAAGTTAGAGTAACGACGACCAACACCTTTAATGGTGGTTAGAGCGTAGACGATCTTGATGTTACCATCGACGTTAGTGTTTAACAAACTGCATTTAAATATAAAATTTTGAGTTAATTTCATTGTAAAAAATTAATCAAATGATATTTATTGTTAGTAACGTTATCTTATGGGATTTGTTTATATTATTTTGCAACAGGAATGATAGGGGTATCAAAATATTATAATCCGAGAATTCTTTCATGACAATTCATCTTATCTTTTAGATGGAGTCTATATGGTATGTTGGCTTATTAGCATGAAAGATTTTATTGTCATCATTTCTACGCAATGGGGTCATAAATCTTACTATGTTGTTTCAATTTCATAATTATAATGTGATACTTCTTCAAAATATTTGCTTGCACCACTAACGGATTCTAATAACGTTATTTAACGTATTCTCAAAATATATCATCCACATTTTGTCATTATATCCTTTAGACTGTCTAATTTTATCATTTATATCACTATCTATTGTCATTATTAATGCAATTCTAAAGTTTATATTCATTGCTCATCGTAGGTAGCTGCGTTTTCAGTATTTGTGATCTTGTTTTCATGAATTACTATTTAGTTTTACACTCTCTGTCATTACTGTAGTATTGGCTTAATATCGTATTATTCAGTCTCTTTAATTCAATTCTTGTTGCTAATATTTTCTATTCTTCATTATTCAATAACATACCGTAAAATGTGTTGGAAAGAACCTTGTTCTTGGACGACTAGAGACATTTTTAGATGATTTCCTTGTTCGGCTATTATATCTTAAGAGTTACTAATCCAAATACAATATCATATATATATATATATATATTTACATACACTGGCTAATATCTTCAATGAAAAATTGATATGTTGCTGTGTAACATGCACATTACACCTGAGGATACTACCAGTCTAGTCCCCATACAGTATATCACTGCAGTAGGATACCTATACTTTCAGTTTACTACTGCAATACAGAATATTGTACACAATCACGAAACAAGGAACCAGTCAGTGAAGACGGACTGAATTTTCCAAGATGAAATTTTACGCAATGGTCTGTGCCCCTTCGGTAGGGATATTAAAGTTAGACAGTACTCTCGGCTCAGTTGAGACACTGAACCAAGCGTACTTGGGTCGATCGCCTCGGTCAGTAGAATGTTTAGGGAAACAGTTAGGCTGGTGTGAACCCATTTAGCAGGGGCACCTAGGCTGGATGGTAGGTAAAGAAAATTTACTTCCTGACCGGGGCCTCTCAAGAGAAAATTTCAAGAAATGTAATTACAAAGTAGAAATTTGAATGTTTCATGAAAAGGTACGGGTGTAATATCCGAGCAGTCAAAAATATATAATCATGCCGAACAAGCCACTTTCCATGGCATAGTTGGCATTCATTCAAATAGTTATCGTAGACATCAACAATTACAGTAGACGTTAATATGCATATACAGACATATATAATACAGTGCTAACTCAAAGTTGTCACTGTCAATTTTTCCTGTATACGGTTTCAGTATCGAATCCACACCGGTTACTGGTGCATTGGGGTTTTCAGATTGATCATTGAGATTTCTTCTGGTGAACACAAAAACCATCAACCGCACTAGTGTGTGTTTCTAGAAGACTACATATCATTCTTAATTGCGATACCTTCCATATAAGTTGCATAACGCACCGAATTTTTAACCACCCCAATGTTTTTTAGTGCATTACAATTGGATTGCTTGATTATCTCTTAATTTGTAAGGTCATACTAAATTTGGCTCAGTGGTTATCTCTGTAATATAATTGATCAGTGCAGTTGTAATGAAATGTGGTAAGTCCTTTCTCACAGGTAGATATTTTATTTATCAAATGGTCTGAATAGATTAGCTAGTAATAAATATTGCTACTTGGTCTATTTTGAAATACTTGTACGCTCCTTTGTCACTGTTATAATTTCCTGTTCAATGCTCATCGCGATTTCACTTAACTTTTCTTCTCTTTTCGGTTCGCTTTATGATGTATATGCAGTGCGAAGTGAAAATTTTACATCTAAGATTAATATCTATTTCAAGCTCATCGGTTACATATAAGTACATAATATTAAGGCTAATCTCACATATAGTCAAGCAAAACCACGACCAATTAGAATACCATTTTAGCACAATGTCATCCAAGACTAGATACTATTTGGAACAATGTATTCCTGAATTAGATGATTTAGTGGATAAGAATCTATTTACCAAAAATGAAATTTCAAAGATAATGAAAAAAAGGACAGATTTCGAACATCGTTTGAATTCTAGAGGTTCAAGTACAACTGATTACATGAAATATGTTGCGTACGAGAATAATGTTGAAAAATTGCGTAAGAAACGTGTTAAGAGAATATTACAAGCTGGTAAGACCAATAGTATATCGGATTGGTCCATTGGGCAAAGAATTACATTCATTTATCAAAGAGGTACTAATAAATTTCCACAGGATTTGAAATTATGGGCAATGTATCTAAGATATTTAAAGACCAGGGGTGCGGAGACTTCTTATAAGAAGATTCATGCGGTTTATAATCAATTATTGAAACTACATCCATCCAATGTTGCTGTATGGATCAGTTGTGCTAAGTACGAGTATGAAACACACGCCAATTTTAAGAGTAGTAGAATAATCTTTCAAAATGGTCTAAGGTTTAACGGTGACTCTGCACAATTATGGTACGAATATGTTAAATTTGAGTTGAATTTCATTACAAAATTGTTAAATCGTAGAAAGGTTATGGGTTTGATTAATGAAAGAGAACAGGAATTAGATATGTTGAATGATGAAAATAAAGATTCAGCAGATGATGAAGGTATCAAATTACCAAGTACCGGTGACGCTATGAAGGATAAATTAAACGAATTACCTGAAGCTGATATGAATATGTTAGGTAACGCAGAAACAAATCCAGCTTTACGTGGTGATGTTGCTTTAACTGTATTCGATATGGCTATTGAAAGTTTAGGTAAATACTATGTGAACAAACATAAGGGTTATTATGTTGGTACAGATAAAGACTTTGAAAGGCAACTAAATAAGGATGCCGTTGAAGTTCTGTTTACCAAATCACTTGAGTATATTGCATTAATTGATCAATTTAAGGATCTAGATAGATTGTATTTGATTAACCATGTCATTCAATTCTGGAGAAATGAACATTTTGGTATTAATATAGAAACTGATTGCCCTGAATTATATTTACAAACTATCTACCTTGATATTGTATTGAATATCAGATATATGACTGTAGAAACATTGGATATCGATGAGTTACAAATATCTGTAAAGAAATATCTTGCATACTTTAATAAATTAGATCAATCCATAAGGAAATCTATTCAAGAAAGATATAAGGAGCACCTTAAGGAAACTTTCCTAGATGAAATGAAGAAAGAAAATGACTCTAAATTTAAAATATTAGAAATGATCTACCACAAATTATAAATAATAAGATAGTTTTATAACATCTCTACCCTATTTAAAGTATAGACATAAATAATTAAAAAGTATACAGATAATATCCTATATACATCAACGTAGATAAAAATTCACACATATAAAAATATCAATAACGACTGTTACCTAAAATGGTTAAAAAAATAAATAAAAAAAAGTTGATAATATATACCTTGTTTATCTTATATACAGGTTTATTTATTACCTTATGCACATGTGTTTCTTTCGTTATAGTTTTACAATTTTTCATTAGTGGAAAGTATCCCTCCAATATAAGAGAATAGAAATATAGATTACTATTGGTAGCAATTCGAAGTTCTATTCTAAAGTATTACATCCAATTTTGAGTTTGGAAAAAGTCATAGATTTTATTACCTTTTACTGGATCTATATTTAGAAGTTCTCTACATGTCTTCTTCTTTAGATTACCGCCGCAGCGTAATAATTCCCTAAATATAACTTCTTTAATTGCTAGGTATGGTTTTGGTAGTATCTTTAATTGTAAACATAATTGTTGTTCTTCATTTGAGAGCAAACCGAAGTCACTGCCATGTTGAATATCACTAATTGTAAGGTTCTTCTTACGGTTTGTGCTATTTTGTCCATCATTCTTGGAGCTGCTATTAGTACCATTAACCGTTCCTGAATTTGGAGTAGCTGTGCCTGGAATGACACTCGATGGGGTACCTCTACCATGCCTCGTACTTATTGGACCATTCAAATGACCATTTATATCTCCGTTGCCAATTTTTTCTAAAGTAGCAATTCTTGCTTGTTTATCTCTTTCATATTTCAAACCGGCTTCCATTGTTGTAATCCCATTTCTTCTCCATTCTTGCAATTGATGTATTCTTGATCTACAACGCATTTCTTCTAACACATCTCTACTAAATTCTGTATAATCCTGTGCTGACATTAATGCTGCAAATGGTTTGATTTTATTATACAATTCCTTCACTTCTTTACTTCTACGTTTATCTATACTTTGCAATTTTCTATATTCCATTAAATTATTTTCGAACAACAATCGTTTCTTTTCAGTTCTTGTTGTTAATCTTGAGTTATAAATGTCAAGAATTGCAAATTTTAACTCAATATCCAATGGTTGATCATCAGGTTCAAAGACCATATCTTTAACAGGTCCTTCTGCTTCATTTTCAAATTCAGTCTCGAATTCTAATCTACCTGGCATAAACCCTTGAACTTCATGACAACTTGGTACCGAAGCTAATGGTTTCCTTGGTGGTTCTAAAGGTTTATCTCTAAATGCTTCAATACGTCTCTTTCTTGCATCTAAGAATTCATCCTGCGGAACATGGATCTCTTTGGTAATATCTGGAATAGGATAATATTGACTATCTAAATAATATTTTCGATAATGTTCTGCCACTTCTTCTTTAGTCCTACTACCTATATGATCTGCAATATCTTGCCAATTACCTAAACCTAATGTTTGTGCACCTTTAATCAACAAAAGTTCTTCATCTGCACCCCAGTCTTCACTTAGGATAGGATATGAGTTTGTCTCAATGATTCTATAATCGTGATACGGTCTATGATTACCATTATATAAACCTTGTGAGAAGCAAGGAACACATAGATCATATTCGGGGCAGATTGCGCATGATATTCTTACACGATTAGTACAATCTGAAGAACATACATCACAGTGGAATTTATTAGACATGCTTCGAAACAAAAACAAAAAAAAAGAAAAGAAAATTTATAATAATGTTTCTTTATGGTATGATAAAAAAATACTAAAGGTTAATGAATAAATGAATGGATTAAAATATAAATTAAAGAAGAAAAAAATGATGCTACTGATTCTGAGTGATTTCACTATCTTTTGCAAATGGTTATAATGTCCCGAATATAAAAAAGGACAACTATACGTGAATTGTTATCTCTGGATAATATCTTTGTTTATTTTAAGCAACTGAAACAGGGAAAAAAAATATGTATGCTAAAAATGTGTCAAATCAATTGTTTAAAATTGCATCAAAAAGAAAAAAAAGGAAAATATGAGCCTATCTACGTTGGTACCTGTTCCCTTAATTTCAAAATTAGGTGTATACCGTATATTATGTTTCGTTCTTTGTTTTGAGATTGTGTATTATTACGGTTACCTGATTATAAAGTTTCTTCCACCGACGACAACAACAAAAACACACACAAGCGAAATTTAATTTTCCGTTTTCGGATGAGAGGGAGTTTGAGGATAGAAAAATGTGACGATGCTCAGCATCCGTGCACCCATCGAAAAAATGCTCATTAAATTTTGTTCAATAGTATTTTTTCTCATTTTTGTAAATTCTATAATTTCCTTATTTGGACAGTCCAGAGTAGCATCTGTTCTCTTTTCGGTAACTTCAATAAACTTTCATGTGAAACTTTCCACGGTCTACGGCTTGACATATAAGAAGATGTTACTCAATTCGAAGCCTTACACACTTGTAAACAAACTATTAAGAAACCAAAGACCGACATTCACAATAAACTAAACACATAATGGTATGTTTAATATAAGTTATATGTGAAGGAAGAAATATGGTCGTTTTCAATTCCAGGTATATCTAGTCCAATGTGAACTGATATACTCAAATCATCTCTTTAAATTGGTTATACTATTTAGAGATAGATATGGAATGTGCTCCTTTTAAGTACTGTAATCTTTATCAATTAGAAAGTTGATAGATACGCAGTAAGAGTCGTTTTCCTGTTCAGAATGGTTGACGTTATTTATTTGATAGTGGTCATTTAAATAAATAATCATTGAATAACGTTCTCAAAGGAGGAAACTTAATTTTCTTACTTCCCTATAGCAAGAAAATGTTACATTAGGTGCATCCTTTAATTAGATAGTGTTCCTTAGTAATGTTATGCTTGTAATACCTCATTGAATTTTTAAAAATACTAACTGATAATAATAACCAACTACGTATTTGATCAAATTAAATTTTTTTGTAGAATGATAACTACATGCATTGTTATCATTCTTTCCTTTTTTTTGTTCATATTATTGTTGTGCATATAATTTTTTTGAAATAGGGTAGAGTTAGAACCAAGACCGTCAAGCGTGCATCCAAGGCTTTAATCGAACGTTACTATCCAAAGTTAACTCAAGATTTCCAAACTAACAAGAGATTATGTGACGAAATTGCTACGATCCAATCCAAGAGATTAAGAAACAAGATTACTGGTTACACTACTCACTTAATGAAGAGAATTCAAAAGGGTCCAGTTAGAGGTATTTCTTTCAAATTACAAGAAGAAGAAAGAGAAAGAAAGGATCAATATGTTCCAGCTGTTTCTGCTTTAGATTTATCTCACTCTAAGGGTGTTTTGAATGTTGACAAGCAGACTGCTGAATTAGTTAAATCTCTAGGTATGAAATTACCATTATCTGTTATCAATGTTTCTGCTAACAGAGAAAGACGTTTCAACAAGAGAGCTTAAACGAATGAATAACCATTAATTCATTTTCTGTTTTTAAGTTTGCGCATACTATTTATGTAATATTATACCACTAATCAATACGATAAATAGACATATTTTAATAATCTTCATTTCTACGATATAAAAAAAAAAAATATTAACTGGACGATTGCAAATATAGCAAATTTAAGATATTATTTACATTATAATAGATTCAATATATTGTTACCAATATCCTTAATTTTGATTAATTTATTATCTAAGTTTTTTTCTGTTTCTAAAAGATAATCGGAATTCGAATTAATAATTTCAATGATTATTTTAAATTTATAACTTAATTCAATCCTTAATTGAATTAATTTTTTAGTTAAATCTAAATGTTTCTGATTCAATTCTTCGCCATAAGTGATCCAATCCTTCAATGATTTATTAACTTGATCTTGACAAAAGGATAAATCCAATTCATCTTCTAAACCTTCAAATACTTCTTTCAATAAATCAGATGATTTATAAAAGTCATTTCCGTTATCTGTTGTATTGATATCGAATAATAAACATTTCAATTTCTGTAAAACTAATAGATTTTTAGGGATTGTTTCAATTCGTTTACTTTCGGTTCGGTTTCCAGTAGTTGTAGTTGTAGTTGTAGTTGTAGTTGTAGTAGAGTCGACATTATATTCTGAATTCTCTATGCCATATTGTTTAAGTTTCTTATTTTGAATTCTATCCTTTTCTCTTTTATGTTTCTTTGAAGCAGAAAAAGTTGTTAAGGAATTATTATCTAATTTATTAATCCTCGTATAAAAGGGTTTTTCATTAAACTTATTATTGCCATTTTTAATATGTTTCTCTAATTCATTTTCTGGTTCCTTTTTAACAAATGTAGTTGTAATCTTTTCAGGGGTATTAGTACCAGGTTTCAATGGAATTTGAACAGGATCAGTAGTTATTAAGAAGGATTTCAATTGGTTCAAGTTATTTTTTTCTAAGATTAATGCAGAGTTTCTTTTCTTCAATTCATTATTTGGTTGATTATTGTTACCCTGTACCCCTTGTGTCGATGACGAAGTATCTTTTGCTACTATAGAACTTGATATAACTAAAGCAGATTCATCAAGTGAAAATTGTGAATTAGGTTCAGTATCTGGTTCAGGTTTAACAAATGGTTTCATTAGATATATTTGATCTGGCTGTAGAGTAGTGTCAAAACAGGAAAAACTTCTAATGTAGTTTTTTTAGCTATTTATATAACGTACCCCATATATCCAGTCTACTCATCAAGACCATTTAGCCGCCCATCTCGTTGAATTTCATTTTCTGAGTTTTTTCCATCATCGGTCAAAACATTGCCATATCGAACAAGAAATAACAATTAAGTCCAAGCATTCAGAACAATGACTGTTATACATAGTATATATTGTACCGTAGCCAAATGGCATCGTGCTTATTCTTGTTGAAGAGTAAGTACATCTGTTCTCAATGATAATATCAAAACCACGTAACAAAAATTCATTTGTTAATGAGATAAGTTTACCTTTCGGTATGACTACGAGCAAGCTGCCCATGAAAAACACTGACTCATTGTTACAACTTACTGTCTATATATCGCCTTCTCTCTATATATGTTAATATATTTACCCATTACTAATAAAGATATACCATTGTCAGTATAGCAATTAACAACCAATTCCCGTCTCTTAACTCCGGACTGACTAATAAATAAAATGGTAGATAAATACAAACAGAGAGATGGAAACTGTCTCTGTTCCTTTTGCAACATCTACCAGCGTGCGTATGTACTCTCCCTTTCTTCCTTTTGCCGAACAAGAAAAGATGAGGAAATCGCCTCGTTGATATGAAAACCTCGTGCGTATGTACGGACGTATTACTATGCTCTCTGCTCTGCTTGGCTCGGTTGTTTCCACAGTGACACGGCACAGAAAGAAACTGTGATAGTTCCTCTTCTTTGAGTCCTCGGTTTTATTACCGATTGGAAATTTTTCATCCGATGCATCTAATGCGAATTTCCTTACGTAAAGAGTTGGAAAATTTTCTAACAGATAGTGATTTCATTCATATATATATGACAAGATTTAATTAACTTTGTGTTCTTATTATTGCCTCCTTTATTTCATTTCTATATTCGTGACTACTACCTCACTTACTCATTAAAGAAACAAGAGATACTATGTCATACGATAAGAGACACGATGTTATTGATTTAGTTGGTAATACACCACTAATTGAATTGAAAAAATTACCAAAGGCTCTTGGTATCAAACCAAGAATCTTTGCTAAATTGGAACTATATAACCCAGGTGGTTCCATTAAGGACCGTATTGCTAAATCAATGATCGAAGACGCTGAAAATCGTGGTATAATTTCACCAGATAAGACTACTTTAATTGAACCAACTTCTGGTAATACAGGTATTGGTTTAGCTTTAATTGGTGCAATTAAAGGTTATAGAACAATAATTACATTACCTGAAAAGATGTCCAACGAAAAGGTGTCTGTATTGAAAGCGTTAGGTGCAGAAATTATTAGAACTCCAACTAATGCAGCTTGGGACTCTCCAGAATCTCATATTGGTGTCGCAAAGAAATTAGAACAAGAGATTCCTGGTGCAATTATCTTGGATCAATATAACAATAAGATGAATCCAGAGGCTCATTATAGAGGTACCGGTAAAGAAATTCAAGGACAATTACAAGATTTAGGTCTATTTGATAAATTAAATGCCGTTATTGCAGGTGCAGGTACTGGTGGTACCATTACAGGTATCGCCAAATATATTAAGGAACAAAATCCAAAAATCCAAATCGTTGGTGCTGATCCAGTTGGTTCAATCTTAGCACAACCGGAAAATTTAAATAAAACTGATCTTACTGAATATAAAGTCGAAGGTATCGGTTACGATTTCATTCCAGAAGTCTTAAACAGAAATTTAATTGATACTTGGTATAAAACCGAAGATAAACCATCATTCATTTATGCTCGTGAATTGATCTCAAATGAAGGTGTCTTAGTTGGTGGTTCCTCAGGTTCTGCATTCGACGCAATGGTTAGATACATTGAAGATCATCCTGAATTAACTGAAGATGATGTCCTAGTTGCCATTTTCCCAGATTCCATCAGATCCTACCTAACTAAGTTTGCTGATAATGAATGGTTAAAGAAGAACAATTTATGGGATGATAAAGTTCTAGCTAACTTCAACCATGCCAAGAAGACTACTAATTCAAGTGAATCTGACATCTTTAACGGTGCTACCGTTAAGGACTTACATTTGAAACCTGTTGTCTCTGTTCAAGATAACGCTAAAGTTGCTGATGTTATTAATATCCTAAGAGAAAACGGCTTCGATCAATTACCTGTATTGAACAGTAATGGTCATTTAACTGGTTTAGTTACTTTATCTCAATTATTAAAGAAAATATCTACAGGTTCTGTCACTAAAAATGATTCTATCAGTGGTACTTATTTAGATTTCAAAAAATTAAATGATTTCGATGCCGTTTCATCTTATAATGATAACAAGACTGGTAAGAAGAAGTTCGTTAAATTTACCGAAGCTACAAAATTGGCTGACTTGAACAAATTCTTCGAAAAGAATTCTTCTGCTGTCATTACTGATGGTTTGAAACCTGTTCATATCGTTACTAAGATGGATTTATTAAGTTATTTATCTTAGATTAATGAAATAAGTAAATTAAATAATATAAAATAAAATAATCGTAGTCATTTATATTTCTATGTATAGAAGGAATCATGTAACAAGTGAAAAAATAAATAAAAATAAAAGCATGTATGTTTCTTTCAATGAAGTGAACGTTTCTATCTTTTATTGATTCAAATTTTGTATCGCTACATACGGCACCGCGTTTATATACTGAAAAGAGAGAGAAAAATGCATGGATATATATATATCAAAGATCATAATTAAGCACGTCAAGAAGGAAGAAACAACTCTATACCATACTGATCTCAACTTACCACGAGTTCTGATTAGCCAATTATGTCTAGTGATCCAAGAAGAAGACAAAGTCGTCATGAATTGACACCAGAGAATTTACAAACCGCAATACAAGTAACCAATATCCCAACCGAATGGACTTCAGAGACTGTATCATCGATTGTTGCAGGTTCGGGTATTATTGTTGAAATCATACCTAAGATTGACCCACGCACAAATAAATTAATCAGTATTACATATGATTATCAAAATAATAGGGAATGTGAGGACGCGTATGGTTTATTATCACGAATTGATAGATTACCATTTAATATTGAAAAATCAATTCCACCAAATTATAAGGATAGATTAAAATCCATCGAAGAAGGACAAACAAAGAATAGACCCGAGATTGAAATGAATAGGGATTCGTATCCATGGGATTTAAATCTAGAATTACCATTTCAAATGGTGACTAATGTACCAATTCCAAGAAAGCCTATTCCAACTGCTCAAACAACTGCCACAACAAATACAAATGATATGGCATTCCCAGATATTCTAAGTAAAGCCTCTCAGCATCTACCTGCAATGACTAATGGATCCCTTACAACGGATGATACAACTGGTATATCAATGAATTTAAGTAAAATTGCACCATTACAATTAATTGAAATGATTTCAAATTTAAAAATTTTGGCAAATCAAGCTACCACAACACATCAACAAATTGAAGATTTCTTAAATGGTAATAATAAAGATATTACCGTTGCAGTAAGTCAAGCATTATTAGAGATGGGTTTCATTGACACTAATGTTATTCGTTCAGTCATTTCATCCGGATATAATGTGAATAGTCGAACTGCAAGTATGAGTCCTCCAGTACAACAGCAGCAGCAGCAGCAAAATGTAGTTGCTGAACCTATACCGACAAAGGAGGAATCCCCACAAGGATCGAATATCAATAACAACAGCGGTGCGCCAAGACAAATAAATGAAGCTAAATTACAAACTGCACCTGAAAATCAAAGAGAAATGATCAGACAAGTATTAACTTTGACAGATGTTCAACTAGAACAATTGCCTGATGCTCAACGAACAATGGTTGATGGATTACGTAAAGAATATTTAATGTAAATATGATCTAATGCCATACTGTGGAAAAATGACTAATCGTTCCGCACACCCCACATATATATATATATGCTTAAAGGTTCTATCGTATTCTAGAAGATATCAAAACATTCAATATTACTCATTTACAATTTAATACATATATATAGATATAATATTTAATATGAGTCAACTTTATAGATCCTAATAATGAATGTGACGCATTGCCAAAACTAAAATCTTCAACGGAACGCGGAACACGGAACACGGAGCAGAGAACTGATGAAACACGGAAAGAATCCGAAAGAACTATCAAATTCCCGCCATGGACTATTCCCAACAGGTTTTTTACACACATAAACACACTTAGAAGTCTCATTTCTGTTCCCTCTCTCTCTTTTTGCCGTAATATTCCCTTTATTTCTATTTTTCTAACCCATGGTGCCTTTTCTACAACGGTTACTGTGTGAAAAACGCCTTGTCTGAAAACGTTCGGCGATTCGTCATTACGTACAAATAAGTGATTCCAATAATAATAATAATAGTAGTATTAGCAATAATAGATATGACTACTTAATTATGTAAATGCCGTGTAATTTGAAACAGTAAATCACTGTTAAAGAGAGATACGACTAAAACGGCAATAGGGTGCAAATATAACAATAGATTTAGTGAGTAATATTAATAAAAACAAGACTTCTGTTTGCGCCGTGTTATATTTCTAATGATAAAATAATATTTGAATATGCTCTCTCCCCTCCCTGTAAAGTAATAATGCGCCCTTAGTTGTGCCGTTTGTGTATTATTATGTTATTAGTAACAATATTTCGCTTTTAACTATCACTAATAACTTCAATATTGTAGAGTTGTCTCTATCTGTTTTATCAATTTGATCAACAAGTCCATGTGAAATATTATTAATATATAAAGATGGTAATTTTTTCTTATTTTATTGAAGGTCTTTCTTATTTTCAACTTGGTAATATTTTCACATTCCAGAATATGTCATTTATAAAGTGTCATCGGTTACAATTACTATATTAAGACAACCAGCTTCTAGATAGATACATAGTTATCGACTGTTTTTTATTAAGTACTGTTTGTGGACTTTTTTCAACAGATTTCCTACGGAACAACTTAGTATTATATTACCGGGAATTAGGGGAAGTGCCGATATCACGTTTATTACAATATATAAAGTAGATACAAGTTCTTTCTTTTTTTTTTCCCTTCTTTTATTAAAAAATTGACATATTTCTCGAATAGAATTTCAGTTTTGTTTCAACACAAATTATGTCTGTCATTGTAACAGATAATACCCTATCATCGGAAGATTTATCCGATATCGATATGTCCACAGTTGCTAAAACAAGATCCTCAGGGATCTCTTTTATTACTCCTGAGACTCATGATATGGTTAGATCATTATTTGATCCAACTATTAAGAAGTCATTTTTAGAGTTATGTATTACTATATCACTACTATTAAATTTTGTCGCTGCTTATTATTGCGTTCAATGGTTTGGTCAATCATTTACTAGAAAATTATATATTGGGCAATATATATTTTGGAGATTATGTTATAATGGTGGTATTGGTATAATTTTACATTATCAATCACATTATGAATCGCTAACAAATTGGTTTAAACGTAATCAAATTTTCAATAAGAAAAATAATAGTCTATTGGCCAAATTTTTACAATTTGAAGTCGGTGCTAAATTACCTAATAAGAATCAAATTTATGATTATCCACAAGAATTAACTACTTGGCTATTATTTCGTCAATTTTTTGATTTGATTTTGATGCAAGATTTTGATACATATATCATTTTCGTATTTTTATCCTTACCTGATACATCTTTATTGTATTTATTAAACTGGGAATCTCTTCTAGGCATGGTGCTAATTATATTTAATGTATGGGTTAAATTAGATGCTCATAGAGTTGTTAAAGATTTTGCATGGTATTGGGGTGATTTCTTCTTTTTACAAACAAATTCACAATTAGTATTTGATGGTGTATTCAATATTTCTCCACATCCAATGTATTCAATTGGTTATTTAGGCTACTACGGTTTATCATTAATTACTGGTGATTATCAAGTATTACTAGTGTCTATATTGGGACATTTCTTACAATTTCTATTTTTAAAATATGTCGAAACTCCTCATATTGATAGAACTTATGGTCAAGCTAATGATTCTAGTACTACTACAACCGCAAATATTGATGATTTAATAAGTAAAGAAAATTACGATTATTCAAGACCATTAATTAACAACGGTTTATGGATGACAAATTTCAACAAATTGAGAGCATCAGATTATTTCACAATAGGGACAATAGTAACTTTATTTTCATGGTATTTCACATATTTGCCATCCCAAAAGGTTTTATTTTCATTGACATTCGCAACAAAATTAATCTCATGGACTATAGTTAGTCGTATCCTTTATAAACAATCTAGAGATAAATGGTTTACTAAACTATTTATGAAGAATGGGTACACTCAATTATATTCCTTCCAACAATGGCAGTTCATTTACAATTATTCTTTAGTCCTATCATACACTTTACTAATGTTACAAACGATTAATAATGTAAGAACAATTCCATTCGAAGAGGATACAAGGACACAATTCATTTTTGGTTTATTATTGTGTTCGTTACAAGTTTGGTGTGATTCAGAAATTAGAGACGCAATTTCAGATTTTGGTTGGTTTTATGGTGATTTCTTCTTAAGTAACTATATTGCTACTAGAAAATTAACATCAGAGGGTATCTATAGATATCTGAATAATCCAGAAGCTATTCTGGGTGTTGCTGGTGTATGGGGTACTGTATTGATGACAGATTTTAATAAATTTAATATGATTCTGGCCTCACTATGGACATTCTTAAACTTTATGTTGGTCAAGTATATTGAAACTCCACATATGGAAAAATTATATGGTAACGAACAAAGGATTAGTGGTGTTGGCAAGACTCTGCTTTCTCTAAAACCTTTGAAACGTGTCTCTGAAATTGTTGATAATATTGAACATATCATCATGAGGTCATTATTAAATAATAATGAAAATGAGGCTCATTATCCACATGCTGTCACCAAATCAAATACAGATATATCTAAATTGAAAAGCAATACCAAGGATTGGGAAAATGTAATTGAAAATGTAATTGAAAATGCAATTAAGAATGTCACAAGTAGATTAACACCAAATTGCGAATTTGAATTGAATTTTGCAACCGAAGAAGAAGCTTGTTCTATTATCCCACAACCCGTTGAAATTATTTGGAAACTTCCTGTTGATTTATACGATGAAAATGATTGGATTGGTTTATACAGTGTCATGAGTACCAGAAATAATCGTGAATTTACCAGAGTCCCCTCATTTGGTCATTGGGTACATACAGGAAATCATGTATTGGAACGTACTGATGAATTCGTCAAGGGTAAAATTGTCTTCGATGCCTCCTTATTATATTATGAGGTTGGTATTTATGAATTTAGATATCATTCCAAGGATACTCATAAGGTATTAATGATTTCTACTCCATTCCAATTAAGATTACCAAAATTAGATACTACAAGTGAATTGAAACTTAAAGAATCATTATTAGAATTTTTGAGTACAGCACAAGTTATTAAGAATGAAAAATTCTTTGATTATGAAAATGGTAATAAATATTTTAATATTAAATCATTACAGAGGGTAATTAAGCATAGTATAGGTGTTGAATTATCTAACGAATACATTAGAAAAGTTAATGGTGATATAGACGTTATGGCCAATAGAATTTGGGATATCAAGAAGATTTTAGATGAACTAGAATAATTCTGATTTTAAATAATTCCTCAATAAAAAAATCTAAATATTCAAATATACATAAGAAAAAAAGTATAAAATTTATTAATCAATTGAAAATTGAAAATATTATTATATAGTGTACAACTTATGAAATGAAAGGGGTATGTTATAACTCAGATTATAGTAAAACGAGTGTGAAAGAAATCAAAAAAATGACGGTTTTTAATCCAGGAATACTGAATTTATTGGATGAACCGGTTTGTGCAATGATTCCATGGGTGTTTGCTGGAGAAGTTGAAGTGGAGGCAATTACTTCAGAAATTGAAACTGATTCGGATGTGTGAATATTAGAGATAACTGTGGTTGGCGATAGGGATCCTTGTCTATTCGTCTTAGTTAAGCTTCCTGAAGCAGCATTGTGATATTGATTAGAGCCGTATTTTAGAATTGTGGCATCGGAAGACCTATTAGATTCATTGTCAACAGTTGGAGAATTTTCATTAGTAGCAATTGATGTGGAAAACATAGCTACAAGATTAGAATTTACATCGGGTACAGCAGTTGGAATTGAAGATAGGGAATTAATTTGAGTAGTGGTAGCTAAATCTGATAGAACGTTTCCTGATGATGGAGATCTATTCATCTTCGCTGTTGTGTCAATAACATTTCCCCCATTGGAGTATGTTGAACTCATAGTTGAGATTGTTACCTGTTGATTCGTTAACGTTGATAAGATTGTCGTGGAATTGTTAAATCCTATAGACGAACTGCGTACAGATGAATTGCTATTAGGAGATTGTGTAACGGTTATTTCATAAGTACGTGGTACAATAATAGTAGAGTTGACTATTTCAGTTTGGGTTATTGTTTGAGTAGCGACTGAAAGCGATGTTACCGTTGACCTTAAAATGTTATCAAGATTATCAGTTTTAGTTACGACAGAGGTTACATTAACTGTAACAGGTATGTTCTTCATTTGAGTCTCTGTTGCTAGAATTGTATTTGTTTCATTTGTGTAATTTGTTAAGGTAATTAGATTTATGCTGTTTGGGATATTCGTTAAAAAAACCACTTGTGTAAAAGATGTGGTTACCGGTATAGGTGTTGTCAGAGTTTCTGTCATTCTAGTCGTAACTGTTGTTTCCTTGGTTACTAAAATTGTGCTAGTTACAGTCTCCGTTTTCAGGTCATCATCTTCAATAGTTTGCAAAGTTATTGAAGTAGAGTTAATCGGAATAATCTTTTCAATTTCCTTATTGACAGTTAATGTGGATATAACGTATGATGTTTGAGTTTCAACAGATTTTAATGTTTCTATTTCCTGTGATGTTTCAAGTATGGTAGAGATAAGTTGAGTCCTATCAGTAACAATCTCAGTCGCTGTAGTATTAATGAAGTTGGTATTTGTCGAGTATTCTGTGTCAAGGACTAATGAAATCACGACCATGGATATTGGTATCAACTGTGTCGAGGTCGGTTTTGCGATGTATGCGCTGGTAACAGAATAGGTGACTGGAATTTTCATTGTTGAAGGGTAAACCTCTAGAGATTTGTCAGTAAGGAAATTGAAAAGATTAT
>PPOO01000904.1:47381-105431 GCA_003708545.1 Maudiozyma turicensis
AGAATAGGTGACTGGAATTTTCATTGTTGAAGGGTAAACCTCTAGAGATTTGTCAGTAATAGTTAGAAGCTTAGAACTTGTTGCGGTAACTGGAACTGTTGTGTTGGTTGTATGTGTGTATCTGAAAAGTTTAGTGATGTCATTAGTTAATGTTAATGTTTTTAATACCGTTTGGTTAATTGTCGAATTTATGATATCTGTGGATTGTATAATTGTCACAACTGTATTTGTTATAGTTTCAGTTGTTGGTACCAAATGTGTGGATTCAATTTCCTTCATTATTGTCTCAATAGCCTCCATAGTTATCGGAATTATAACTGTAGATGTTTCAATGTCCAAAGATTCATTTGTTATAACAGTAGTTAATGTGGAAACGGTTGTAGAAAGAACCGTACTCTCAAATATAGAGGTGCTGGTAATCATTTTCAGGACGGTTGATGTTTTTACTTCTGTGGTGGTAATAGTATCCTCTATTAATGAAGTACTTGTCGTTATTAGAGATAGAACATCAGTGACAGATTTTAAATCAGTTTTTAAGATCGTGCTAGTAATTAATTCTGTCGATGGAGTTAAAACTGTGGATGTTACACGCTCGATTATTGTGCTTGTGGTTTCAGTGGTTATTGGAATTGTCATAGTAGATGTCAGAACCTCTAAAGATCTATCAGTTACTGTTGTTACCTTAATTTCTGTTTTGGTAATTGGGAGAACGGTCTCAATTGTATTTGTAGCAGTGATGTATGATGTCACATCACTTATGTGAGTTAAGGTTGTTATAACAGTTTGATCAATGGTAGAATTGATGATATCGGTGGCCAATATTGTACTTGTAGTATGTTCTGTTGTAGTATCGGTGTTGGTAATAACGTACGTCGTTGGAATCGCATGTGTGGAAGTTACCTCTTCTACGTGTGTAGTCATAATTTCAGTAGTGATTGGGACAACCATTGTGGAAAGAATGGTGCTTTGGTGGATATCTGTTGTCGTGACGACTGAAGCCAAGGTAGTTGTACTTGAAATGACTGTCTGGTATATAATAGTGTCTGTTATCACCAGTGTATGATATGAGGTGATAATGTCTGTGGAGGAGCTTATGTATGTTGTATTGTGCACATGTTCAACAGTCACGTCCTTTGTAGATATAATAGTGGATGTTACTGGAATTGTGGTTAATATTGTAGATTCAGTTACTATCGTTTGTGTTATATCTTTGGTAATCGGAATTGTAACTATTGAAGTCTGTAATACTAAAGAATTATCTTTGAATGTTGTTGTAATTAGAGCAGTACTTGTGACTGGAATGATAGTAATATATGATTCAGTTTCCAGAATAATACTGGTAATATCGGTAATGGACGTACTAGTGGTAATTCGAACAGAAGTTAAAGTCGCCACAGTTGACTCTACGTCGGTACTTGTCACAACAGTTGAAAGTACTACTATCTTTGTTTCTAAGTTGGTTATATCGCTAGTACGACCTACTATATTCGTAGTCAAATATTCAGAAGTCACGGTTTCTGTTTCTGTTTGGGTAGTTACATATGATTTTGTTGTGTCCTCAGTCACAGTGAAAGTTGTTGTGGATGTCACTTCAAATGTTTCTGTTGTACTTATGACTATTGTTTCGACTTCGGTAGTTTGAGTTGTCACAGTATTAATTACATTACTGGTGAATGTCGTTAGAATCTCAGAACTGCGAAAAACTATATCAGTAGTTGATGTCTCAATTATTATTGTTGTTGTCAATGGTACGGTAGTAAATACCGTATTTTTCATCTCAACGACAGAAGTTTGTTTCTCGATTGATGTTTCATTATTTGTAACTACAACAACAGATGTAGAAGTTAACAACTTCTGTTCCGTTTCAGTCATTGTGGATGTATCAGTATCAGTTTCCACAACTGAGTTAATCTGAGTTTGTGTCACTGCGATTTTAGTGGTAATTGTATCACTATTTGTGACATGATTAGTAACAGTGATGGTGTTTTCCACTGTCTCTGTAATGATTTCAGTATTCGTTATGTGATCCTGCTCTACCACTATTTCTGTCTGAATTTCAATATTAGTAATGACAGCTGTTTGCAACGTAGTATCAGTTTTGACTTCAGTAGTCATTATAACATCAGTAGAAGTTTCAGTGACTGTAGCTGTTTCTGATACAGTTAATGTGGTAGTAGAACTCGCAGACACTGATACTGTAACAGTTTCTGTTTCTGTTTCTGTTTCTGTTTCGGTAGTCGTTTCTGTATCATGGAGAGTAATATATGATGTTACTGTTGTTGGGGGACCTTCATTCTGTGACACTGATGCCGTTGTTGTAGAAGATAAATAAGCGCTATCTGAACTAGACGTAACAGTTACACAACTTCTACAATATGTTGATGTAAACTGCGATGTAATAGAGTAGGTTGTACCCACAGCAGTAACTATGTTTGGAAAGAATAAACTAAAGACAAATAATTTTATAAATGAACACTCCCTCATCTTGTCTTGCTAATCAATACAGTTCTTACAATTGAAAAAGGAAATTTGCATTCTGCTATGTTAAGTATTATACAGGTGTATTATTTTTATATGCCATTGATTGTCAACCGATTGTAACCAAATGATTTGGGATATGGTTGAGGCTACATCAAAATATATCGGGAATTATATTTCTGCTACGCATATCTTGATCAAATCTTGCAAAGGGATCCATCTAGTCCTTTGCACCAAATTCAAACTTAATAATTTTGAGGTTCTTATATCTTTTTAACACTAGTTTCTTTACTACTAATTTCTACTGAAAAAGAATCATGTAATTACTCTATTCGGTAATTACATCACTACCTCTATTATGCCAACAGTAATAATGACCTAGCGTCAAAAAAAAAATGGAAAAAACGAAACATTGATATATTCTCGTAGTAGGAAATATTTCAAATCTGTCTCCTCATCGAAATTCTCTTTCGGAACACCATTGTCTTATTTTCTTTCTTGGTTTTCTTGTCACAAGAACTATTCAGTTCGATGGGTTGGTTTAAGAATTACTGTAACAGAAATTTTATCTACCCAAGAATGTTGTAGTCCAGTTTTCTAAATGTTAAGATTTGTCATATGACAAAGTAATAATGTTTGGTTAGATTTCTAAAAGAAGAATGTGCGGTTGTGTTCTTGGACATCTGCTTAAGTCAGATTTAGTAGCTATTGATATGACGGTTCTTTTTAATTCTTGCATTCTTGTCATATATATACATATGGATGATACGAGTGCAATCATGGTAGGGTTGATCAATATCATAGTGAATCTACATCAACAACTGAAGTCTTTTGATGGTCGCCTGATATAAATACTATATATTATACAATTACTAAATTATTAGTACAAATGTTCATTCGTTTATCTAGTTAAAATTAGAAATTTTCACGTTATTGTTGAATGTTACTAAATAATCGTTGACATTCATTCTTGATCAAGGTCCCCAATCCAAGTCCAACATTTAATTATTTCACCCTGGATTTCAGCTTGATAAGAGGAGATGCGAGCGTTATCTTCTTCTAACTTTCTAATTAAATTGTCCCATAATTGATTTTTCTTATTTAGATCTGTAACATCAGACAGTAGTTCTTCCTTTAACTGTAATGTGTGTAAAAATGGAACATCTTGGTTAGCTTTTCTGGCTTTCTTCAAGACTTCAGTCGCTTTCTTGGCATAGTTATCGATTTCAGCTTGTTCCCTTGCTTTATTTTCCCATGATCTCTTTGTAACAAATGACATTACCAAAGCGGCAGCACTACCCCAGATGGAACGCATGTTATCAAAATAGAATTTCTTAGCATCTGTCTGTAGGAAACATTCCAATGATAAACCCTTTCTAGAATTGGAACGGAAATACTCTACTCTCTTTGGTTCTTCGTCGGGGGTATCTTCTTCATTGTTTTTCTTGACGCTGAAGTTTTCAATTTCAGGAAATTGCTTAACTTGGCTAATTGCCTTAGACCATAATTCATTCACTACTTTCTTGGATAAGTTATATTCTTCGAAGATATCGTCTAATACATCCTCGGCTAAGTCTTCCTTTGAGATACCACTTAATACGCTATCCTTACCATTACCGCATTCAACAGCAGTATTTTTGTTTCTTAAATATTTCATAGTGTGATCAACTATTTGGTTGAAGGCTTTTTCTTCTGAGTCATCTGGGACACATTCACCTGGAATTGGAACAAGACCACCTAGGGAAAATGCTGATTCAACATAGCTGAAACCATTCTTACATGACATTTTCAATTCAGTCGAACAAATTGCATTTTCTGGACAAGGTATACATTCTGGTTTAAATGTCTTTTCCAAGTATTGATCAACCAATTTTAATGCTTTTTGATCGAAGAATCTACCTTGGATAGATTTCAAAGGTAATTCTTCACCACAGAAACCAACTTGAATTTTCTGTTCACGGCCCCAAATAGATAGCAGAACTGCGGTGGCAACAGCTGAAAAATAAAGACCTTTGGAAACTAATTTCAGAATACTGCTAAAACATTTTTTATTACTCTTCTTGGTAATATGTTCGCTAACTGCATCTTGTTCTGTTTTAGCATTTTCTGCGGGAATATCTTTCTTTTCTGTTTCCATTTTTTCGTCTTGAACTTCCTCTGCTTTAATGGCTTCTTCGATGCTGTCTTCTACTTTGACATCAACTGGGATTCCTTCTTCATCTGATTTAATTTCAACAGGGATATTTTGTGATTCTTGTGCGTCCATTGCATCTCCCAATTTGGCTTTAAAATCTTCAGAGACAATCAACTTGGAAACGTCTGGGGCGATAGTTCTACGAGACGTTAAAATAGGTTTATTTTCTTCTTCAGGGACAAAAATGTCTCTCTTTTCATCCTTTGGCAACTTGTTAAAGGATGTGTTAAGAGATTCCGAGGAACTAGAATCGCCTTCAAATTTTTCAATTAACAAAGACTTTTCTGAGCTTTTAGGGGTGTTATTTTCTTTTTCCTTTTTATGATTCTTTCTTCTCTTTTTCTTCTTTGAACCATCATCTGTTGAATCATTCAATTTCTTGGATTTTGAAGGAGATTTTCTTGGTGAAAGTTCCATCTTGATATCACCATCAACATCAACAATATCAATTGAAATCATTTCATTGCCATCGTTCTCTTCTTCTCTACTTCTCTTCTTCTTCTTTGGGGATTTAGTCTTGACATTTGTATTGTTTTTACTTTTAACTTTTTCAATACCTTCTGAACTTGGACGAGCATTTTGTTTCTTTCTCAATTCACCAATCTTTGGTTTAACAGAACTTTCAAACAATTTAATCAAAACAGCTTTCTTTGCCTTTGAGGGATAGCCGACATTGTTTTCAGCAAGTATTCTTCTCAACTCAGAGACCTTGGAGTCCTGCGGATTGAAACCAGGTTCTAAGTAGTTCATTGTAAAATTAGTTTCTTTCTTATTTTGATCAACTAGACAACTTGGATATTTAGCAAAATTGATAGTAATGCAATATGTTAATATGTTTAATTGAGCTTTCCTTTATTTGTTTAACAGTATTATGAATTATATAACTGTTTTGCCCTTTCTGTTTAATTGATAATTTATCCCTTTCAGTTTATGTAATGGAGGATTGTCTTTGTTTATGATTGACAATCTTAATTTCCTTTTTCGTTCCGTTGTCATTTGTTTATTTTCATTTCTCGTTCGGTTGGATTTTTGTGTATAGACTATATTATTGCGCAGAGCGTCGTTGGCCAAGTGAAATGGGATAGCCCTAACATCATTTGTATTGTCACCTGTGATGGGAGGTGAGCTATTGGAGTGGTATGAATAGCCTAAGCCTTAAGTAATAACTCTAATCGGTTATTTTAAAATAATTAGTAGATTTTTGGTATAATTTTATATTAACTAGGATGTTAATATGCTATTACTTAGGTCTCAGACAGCAATTAGCTCACATCATTTATAAAAGTAGGGTGCATTTACCATTAACGTTTAGTTAATAATACAAAAATTTCAAGATTTCTTCAAGAATAATCAATTTGTTATATTTATTTCATTTTGGTATCCACCTTGCGGAATATATCCAGTAGTTGTATTATAAACATTCGTATGAAAGTACATATTCTAACTTAATCATATTTAAAGCAAATTAAGTGTACAAAAATTATAATACTTATTTATCTATATCTATCACCGGCTGCATCTACCGTGCAGATATAATCGCCAGATCGTATTTTTTGTTTCATAATATTTTTGATTTTGTGATTAATTTTTACATTATAATTACCCAATCTATCCCCTAATTCGGTATGCTCATCCTTGGAACCCTTTGAAGAATGAAAGTTTATTGGTATAAACCATAATAATGAATAAGGTTCGAAGACATCCTTGAGGTTCCTTATCACTGATCCTCTATCCCAAAATTGAGAATATTGTTCCTTTGTAATTTGTAGTACAAATCTTCGTTTCAACTCATTATCCCATATGCATATGAACACAATCATATCTCTCATTTTCTTTGTTTTCATGCCTATAACATCGATCGATCTTAAATTACCTAACGTAATATAATAAATATGTGATCCTAACAACCCCAATGTAAAGAAGAATCCCAAGCCTGCTATTACTACAATGGCGACTAGATTTCCATCATGATCTCTTTTCTTGAAGTATTTTAAATAACATATTATTGTAGTAATCCAATTAATACCAAACGCAATCGTTGAATATATTAAAAAATTCAAAAATAGTTTATAGTTATCTTGTCCTATCACAGTACATAGCCACGAACAATAATGATCGAATTTTGGAATGCAATACCCGGTGAATCGCGAATGGTGTGATCTAAATGTCTTGACTGATTGACAGTATGGACACCACATAGGATATCCATTAATATTACATTGGTAAATGTCTGGTGGATTAATGCACTCGGTTTTATCAGTAGCATCATTACTATCCTGATATATCTTGAAAGCAGGGACCTGCGGTTGTTTACCTGGTCCAATAATTAAAATTTGAAACCATATCACAGATATCAAAAGTATTAAACAACCATATGTTACAATCAATGCAATTCCTGTTGCTTTCTTATTCGATTTATCATATATTTGAGATAGACATAACTTATGGATAAATGCCCAACTACAATAAATCAATAGGCCAATAAATATTATAGGGATTATGAATTTTAAAAATTTCTTATTTCTTATATCGAATGAACAATTGTTATCATTAAACCATTTCTTCTTGCTGGATGTATTCATCTATCCTCATTCTTGCATCCAAGTAGTCCGATACAGTTATCTGCTCTCTTCCTAGTTAGCGATTATTATCTGAGATATCGAATCCTTTTCACTGTGACGTATCTCGTTTTCTCACTCGCAATTTTGTTATATGATGAGTGATCGAGAAAGGACCAAACTTAGGGTTGTCTCACAGTGCGGATGGAATTTTTCACCACAGGGAGCACTGAAATAAATCATGAAATATAAAAAAGATCAAAGGATTCCAACCTTACATAATCAACATCTTATAAAAACCATAACCGAAGAATAAACTTTTTTTTTGTTGTTGAAATAGTAAAATACGATAGAATGAGTGCACAAACGATATCTGGTGGACTTGATGAATATGATGATAATAAGGATATGTGTCCGATCTGTAAGACGGATAGATATTTATCACCCGATTTAAAATTTTTAGTTAATCCTGAATGTTATCATAAGATTTGTGAGAATTGTGTTGATAGAATCTTTAGTTTAGGTCCTGCACAATGTCCGTATAAGGGATGTGATAAAATTTTAAGAAAGAATAAATTCAAGACTCAAGTGTTTGATGATGTTGCCGTTGAGAAAGAAGTTGATATTAGAAAACGTGTATTCAATGTATTCAATAAGACAATAGCCGATTTCAATGGGAACTTACAAGATTATAATAAGTATTTAGAGGATATCGAGGAAATTGTTTATAATTTGGATCATGGCGTAGATACTGAACAAACTGAAGAAAAATTAAGAACATATGAGGAATTAAATAAACAATTAATTCTTAATAATATTGAACGTAATAAGAAAGATATTGAAAATTTCAGTCAATCACAACAATTTGAAAAGGATATGAAATTAAAGAAGAAATTATTAGAGAAACAAATTGAGGAAGAAGATCGTTTCAATAAAGAATGGGCTAAGAAAGAAATTGTTAATAGATTAATGACTTCATCAGGTGGTGATACAAGTGATGTCATTGAAGGTGTGAAAAATACAGTTAAATTAAAGAAATCGTCGGCAAGAAGAAAATTAGAAGAATTAAATCGTGTATTAAAGAACAATCCTTATTTTGCAGCTAATAATGTAGGACAAAATAATAATAATAGGAAAAGTACAATACCATATACACCATTTAATGGTGATCGTGATCTTAATCAAAGATTTGAAGTTGATGAAACCAAATATAATGATCCATTAGTACAAGAATTGGAGAAAAGAAAGGATTATATTGCATCTGGTTTCCGTACAGATTTTGTATATGAACGTGTATTAACTGAAGCATTTATGGGTTTAGGTTGTGTGATTTCTGAGGAAAGAGTATGACCAATCGTGGCATACCTAATTATTTTCTTTCGTTTTTAAATTATAATTAGTATTTATTATTGTGATTATAATAGTATATAATAATATATAGAAAAGAAAAAAAAAAGGTCTTAAAAAAGTTAAAATGAGTTCTTTAAAAAAGTGTCGTAATTGTTTATAATTGTTTATGTGTGTATTAATGATTAAATGAATATATTTGTGGATCAGGCATGAATGAGAATTGAATTAGTTTGAAGAAGTATTGTTAGATTGTTTATTTCTTGATTCGATTTCCAGCCGCCTTGATCTAGTTTGTAAATGAGCAGTAATAAACTCAATAGCTTCATGATAACCTTTAAAATGTTTATAATTTTGCTTATACATTATTTCGTCTTTTTTGGCAGTCTCTTCATATGTTGGTGGGTCACTAGGGAGGACCTTTGAATGTTCTTGTTGTGTCATATGGATCAAGTAAGCTGTCATGTTGTGAATTGAAATAGGAAATGTAGTAATATTAATATCTGAAATAAATATACTTTATAATTTTGAAATAAATTTGGTTACAGCCAGAGTATTTCTTGGTAAAAGGACACAAAAAAAGGTTAAAGTAGTATAATTAATGTATTTCAATAATATGAAAAATGACGTATTATTTAAAGTGATACTTTATTACCTATATATATATATATACATATATAATTTAAGGTATACAACAGAAGAAGAACAGAAATGGTGAAGTTTTAAGGATAAAGAACACCATGTTTCCTTATATATATATATCTGAAAGTCCAGCAACAAAGAGCAATTTAAAAAATCTTCGCTACTTTAACTAAAATAAGGCGCCCCCAGTTACAAATGTGTCATTGATTTAGGCACTAATAATTACAATTATAATTAAAGCGTTAACAGAGGCATACAAAGAGAAAATTCGTGTATTAATATTAACTATTACTCATACCGGAGACAAGAAAGCAAGACACCCAACGAAACAATTGGGATCAAAAAGCAACCGTACCGATGAGCCTTTAACGGTGTGAACATCAAAATTTGATCAACGGGGTCTCTCTTAGTGTTACTGTGGTTATTAGATACCAGGGAACAGAAGCTGGGTGTCCGATCATCTTCTGCTGTTCCGCGGTTTGTACGTACTTGTGCAATCCGGTCGTTGCTGCTGTTTGGTTATATCATATTATATTATATGATTTGCTCCTATTATTATTTCAAACAGACACAGAGAGAGAAAATTGCTTTTTGTGGTGTTTTGGATGACACATCATTCCTGTTTCGCTAAGAAGCAGTCTGACAAATCACTTTTTTTTTATTGTAGTTCTCTCTTCTCTTTTCTTTTTTCAATGGAGCGGAGTTAACAAACTGCGGAGTTAAGAACAAACGGTCACATGATATGCACGTGACTATTCAATTTTTTTTTCCCTCTGTATCTCCGTAAATGGACAGACGTTAGCTTTGGATTGGGTTTCATGTAATGGTATTTCAACGCAGGGATTAGATTTAAGGACAGTATGCAAAAGAGAAACTATAGAGGTATTAAAAGAAACAATAGTCCTGTAGATATTGTATTAGAATACTCAGTGAGCCAGGAATATCTTACCAAAATGTTGTCCATTAGTGTTAGAAGCTGCAGTTGCCAGAAGAATGTGGTTAATTTAATTAAACCATTAAACCAAGTTAGATACAAGAGAACCAAATCAAAGAATAGTTCAGGTATTACTCCACAAACACAAAGAATCATTACCCAATTAAGTGTTCTATCTGCGCGTAAGAAACAGCCAAAAATGTTAAAATTATCGAAGGAAGATTTAATTAAACATCAAACTATTCAAACCGCTTGGAAAACTTATCAAGATATTTTAAAACAAGAACGCCAGGAATCCTTAAAATTACAATACAATAAAATTGATGAAGCAATGAATGTTCTACAAGAAGTTTCACCAAAACTTTATAAGCAAGCCAATGTCGATGAATCTGGTAAAATATTCCCAATGGAATTAAGAGTACCAACCGATTTCCCTCCAAGAAAGATATGGTATCATGAATATAAGAAACAATAAACCATAAAATATGTACATATAAATATATAAACCACATTAAGTATTATTTAATTCATTTAATAAAAAATAACTGTAAATAATAATAATAATAATAATAATAATAATCATCTCAAAATTTTATGTATGCATTGCAATATATATGGCTTATTCCTATTTACCACTCCATGAGAATCTGTGCCATTTCTTATATTGGCTCTTCTTTCTATTAAACATTGCAATTTCATCCCTTTGAAGACGTTGAGTATGACCTGATAAATTAGTAATGACACGTTCATATGTTTGTTTGTCAGTCTCTAATTGTAATTGCTTCTCATGTAATGATCTTAGTTCAACAATTAACAAATCTATTGCATTGCATAAAGTATCATGATAATTTTCAGAAGTTTTATCATTATTATCGTTATCTTGTAATTTTAATAGTGTCGGTATTCTATTCTTTAATTCAAGGTTATAATCATCCGCCAACGAAGGTTGCGTTAATGGTGGCAAGTAATTAATACTAAATTGTTCCTTTAATAATAATGCACTCTCTTTAACAGGTATATCCGTTTCCTGCACAAAATTCATTATCTTCTTAAATAACGAATCATCTAATGTAACAGGTTCAATCGGGAGTCTCATATTATTCTTATTGCTTTCAATTAAGGGATCCTTAAGTCTTAAAATATGCAATACAGTGGCCCTTAAATTTGACTGATTCCACATAAATGCTGGAATATTACGATTATCACTATCTATTAATTCGTGATAAATAACATTCGGTCTTTCATCTGCCAGCAGATCAATTAATTCAACCTTGTTGTCGTCCTTGTTATTGTCATAAACTATATCCTTTTTACCAAATATATCATTAATTGCATCATCAATCATTACCTCAGAGGATTCATTTACACTATTCTCTGATTCAAAGGATGCATCTGAAAAATTACCAAAATCATCGTCATCATTACTACTTGCTGTGTGTCGACTTGCTACTTCACTCATTGTGCTAAATTGTAATTCTTCCCCTTATTCGTTGTTCATCAGGCAAATAGATCTTCTCTAGTCACTCTGAAACACACCCTTTTCACATCGTCATATTTGTCAAGTTGAGATGACGTTATTGGTATCGAATGGCATATATAGAAGCAAACGAGAATCAATTTCATCATCGAAATCTCGGCAAATCGACACTAAGCGTACACAATCTGCAAAACACTACATATCATGTCTGACGAACCAAAAATTTCTGGATCAAATTTCATTATCCTAAAAGGGTAATATGTAAATACAAACATCTAAAAGGAAAATTTTGAAAAATTTATGTTCATTATTATTATTATTATCATTGTCATTATCGTTGCTTTGGGAATGGAATCATTGTAACGTCTCGCTGCCTCCTTCGCTTAGCGTAGTGGGAGACTGATAGTAATTTTGCTATCATTTTTACTCAGAAGGGGATAATGACAGGGAGATAGACACTCTTAACCTTTTCGATATTGTTCTGATATTGCGTACAATGGTGTGAGAAGCATAGAACCGAAACATCACTTGTTCCATATCGAATCTGTTTGCGTTATCTTGTAAGAAATCGTATATCCTCATATATATAACTGTAAGGGCCCATATAACTTCAATTCTCTCTGTGTCTTTCTTTTTTTTCCTGAAGAAAAGATATCTAATTTGAAACCAATACAATAAGATACAATATTAACGTTAATAACAACAGTTCCCTTTCATATAAAGTGCAAGTATGGCTACGGAGATGGACAACTCATTCGATGAGTATGCAGTAGATGATCATAAGTTTATTGCATTAGTAGTATCATCTTCAGATGATGATATGGATGATACTGCTTCATATAATTCTAGTCTTAATCAAATTAAACACATTACAAAACCAGTGACTTCTACAGTAGTACCACAAATACAAGTACCTACCAATGAATCAACAAATACACATCAAAGGAAAATATCTTCTACATCTACACATACAAGGAAAAGTTACGAAAGGAAATCAAGTAATTCCAACACTGAACCAAAGAAAAGATGGTCCTTAATATCTAATCATTCACATGGCTCATCTTCAAAGAAACGTTGGTCCATGTTATCGTCCTTCAATATTGAAGGTAACACAAAGGAAAGTATTAGTAACACTACTGCTAAGAGAGTCGTCTCTACTTCATCCTCCTCAATGTTATCTGGTAAGAGTGGGAATGAACACACTGAAAGAAATAATGGTTCAAATCATAAGGATTCAAGATCATCATCAATTAAGAGATCTTCTACAGGTGCCTCATTAAGACAATTGTTCAATAAAATTTCTATAAGTGACAAAGAAGTAGTAAATCCCATTGAACATAACAAGGAAAATATTCAAATCATACCACAAAGGACAAAGAATACAACAAAACAAAATGTAGCTGTGACTTCTACCATGCAGAAATCACAATTAGGTAATACAAACTCCCATTTTAGAGTACCTTTAAAACCTTTAAACGCCCAAACAACGCCATCAAAACAGCAACAACAAAATGTGCCATTAAGAAACCGTCGTTCAATGCAATCCACAAACAGCAATAGACATTCTATTCAATCATCTTCAATATATTCTAATCATAATAATACCTCAATTAACAATAATGCCCATAAAAATAATCTGCCAAATCAAAATTCTGATAAATGGAAATTTTGGAAAAAAGCTACAACTGAAATAACAAAATCAATGTCTACCCAATCTTTAAACATCAATAAAACTAATAATGAACGAAATAGACATAGCGCTGCAATTTCAATATCAAGTAATTCATCTACTATCGGCAACAGTGCTACCGGACCAAGTAACAATTCTATACGTAATAGAACTTCATTTACTGATTTTCATTTGAGTTTCTTTAACGATTCATCCTCAATTAATAATGGTAACAGTAGTGGCACAACAATGAATAACTCGACTGAGCGCAGAAAATCTATTCACAACAAGAGATCGTCTTCAAGTTTGTCAATTAGTTTAAAACACAAGACTTCGTATTCGTCTTTGAAGAAATTTAAGTCCAGAAGAAAGTCAAACACAGCTAATGATGATGGATCAAGTTTTATCTCCTCGGGGTCAGGAAATAACAGTATGAATAGAACAAGTTCATCAAATAATGTCATTTCGTTACCTATCCCTGATGAAGTGTCTCGTGAAAAGATAAGGGCCAAATTAAAGAATTCAACATCCTTATTATCACTGAACGCATCCACCCCAATTAATAGAAGACAATTTGATGAAACAATTTTGAACCAAGTGTTAAATTTGACTACCATTAAATATATACTGAATGATTCTGATTTAGAGCAGACCAAAAGTTCTTCATTAGAGGTTCTTTCTACTGAAAATTCGTTGAAATTAACAGATAAAGTATGGAGAATGATTTCTACTAGGGATCCAACTCAAACTGTAATTTGTAAGAAACTTTCATTAAATTCATCAGAGAAGACAATGTCGTTAAATGAACTGATGATATTGAATTTAACCAATGGTACTCCAGGCCTGCCGATTTTACTCCAATCATACGTCCATAAGACGACCGGTAGGTATGATGATCCGCAGTTGACATTATACTTATTTTTCAAAGATCATGGTACTCCATTAGAAACCACCACAATGCATAATTGGTCACAGTGCTTGAATATATTTTGGCAATGTGCGACTATCTTATATGTCACTGAAACAAAATTCGGATTTGAACATAGAAACTTGACGTTGGATCATATTCTTGTTGATGGTAATGGTAATGTAACATTATGTGATATGGAGACATGTAGAGCAGAGACGCCAAATTCTAACGAACAACAAATTTTCTATAAACGATTAGATCATCCAATTTTTTATCAAAATAAAAAGGAATATGCCTTTGATATGTATCAAACAATGAGACAATATTTCAATGGTGAATCCACATGGAAAAATTTTGAACCAAGAACAAATCTGTTATGGTTACGTTACTTAGTCATTTTACTTTTGAAAAACAATAACAATGGCAAATTCATGGGTCCAGGAAGAGATCAGTTGAATAAGATTGCCACTATTCTAGAATATAGTACATTAAGTAATTTGAGAAGGAATGGTCTTTTCAAACGGAAAGAAAACGAAGTTAGAAGTACCGGTGACTTAATGAGATTTAAATAGACAATATAAATACAAATACATATCTTTTTTTAATTAAGCACATAAAATACCCCTATACAATTAGACAAATAAGTTTATATATTTTTCAAAAGCTGAGTATTTATCTTCTTTTAAAAGTTGAACAACTTTAGTCATTTTAGCAGTGAAAAATAAAAAAATAAAACAAGACAAAACAAACAAAGACGCTTGACCGCGAAGATGCCAACTCGAAGGGTATATCGAGAAGAATACTAGACAACCAATATATTAGAGATCTAATAATTCGAGTGAAATAACTCAAGTAAGCTCAAAATTACCAATAATTATTATATATTCCAATGAAGATATTAAAATTCCCATGGTTGACCCATAAGGAAGAATCACGACATTATGAAATTTATACAGTTGATGTAAGTCCCGATGGGAAGAGTATCGCGACGGGTGGACTTGATGGTAAGATCATAATATGGTCCGTTGATTTGATTAAACAAATCATCGATTTAAAGAAACGAAATCCAAAATTGAGTTCGAATGATATAGAACCTGAGTTAAAGAGACCATTGGCAAGCATGAATAGACATACGGGGTCTGTTACCTGTGTCAAATTTTCACCAGATGGGAAATATCTTGCCAGTGGTTCCGATGATAGAATCCTTTTAATTTGGTCGTTGGATGAAGAACACAATGGTCAACCTATATTTGGATCTGAATTTGATAAAGAGCATTGGACCGTTAGGAAAAGATTGGTTGCACATGAAAACGATATTCAGGATATATGTTGGTCCCCTGATTCAAGTATATTAGTATCTGTAGGTTTAGACAGATCAGTTGTAGTATGGAACGGGTCGACGTTTGAAAAATTGAAGAAACTCGATGTTCATCAATCACAAGTGAAAGGTGTTGTCTTTGATCCCGCAAACAAATATTTTGCTACAGCTTCCGATGATAGAACTTTGAAAATCTTTAGATATCATAAAACAGGTGATGGCTCTTTTACCATTGAACATATAGTCTACGAACCCTTCAAGGAATCCCCTCTGACTACATATTTTAGAAGATTGTCTTGGTCTCCAGATGGTCAACATATTGCTGCTCCCAATGCAACAAACGGTCCAGTCAGTTCGGTGGCCATTATCAATAGAGGTAATTGGGATACAGATATTGAACTAATTGGTCACGATGCACCATCCGAAGTAGCGAGATTTAGTCCCAGATTATATGAAAGTACAAATAGTAATGGGAATAAGACAAAGAAACGAGATAGTGGCGCATTGGAGGAAAATGTAGAAAGTATAGTAGCGACAGCAGGACAGGATAAGACACTTGCGCTATGGAGTACAAGTAAGACGAGACCTCTTTTTGTTGCATTTGATATTGCAAATAAAACAATCACTGATTTGGCATGGAGTCCTACAGGTGATATGTTATTTGTTTCATCTCTAGATTCATCATTGACCGTGATTGATTTTGAGGAGGGTGAACTAGGTAAAGCTATACCAATTGAGGACAATGTCAAGTATTTGCATAGATATGGTGCCGATAAAGATTCGATGGATTTCCCAGAATCTGTTAAGCAATTGGAATTAGAAGCTACAGCGCTATCTTTGAAGAAGAAAAGATTACAAGAATTAGATACAAGATTTTCTGGACCTCAATTAACATCACCAAGTAAAAAAAAGGAGAATATAAACACTGATGCCCCACCAAAGAGGCTTGCTCTTGACACATTTAAAAAGGAGGGTTCAGTTAACATCTTGATCCCAAAGAAGAAGAAAGATGGGAAACTGAATACAACTATGATTAAAAACGGTAAGAAAAAAGTAGCACCTACACTTATCTCGAATGGGAGTACTACTACTACTAATAATACAACGGTAGCAAGTACCTCGGCGTCTATAAAATCCACAAGTGAGAAGAGACAAGAATCATCACCAAAATTGTTAACATCACCATCCTCTGGTAATAAGAAAGGTAGCAGTGAAACTCTACCGAAGGGTTTAATCAAAAAGATAGGGACCCAATCTGTTTCAATACCGAGACTTGGTATCCATACGTTAATAATGGGTGTACGAGAAAGATCATATAATAGATTTGAGACAAAGGATACTGAGGAATCCGATATTGATGATATGAATGAGGATGATACTTCAATAGGGAACGATTATATAATGACATTAAATTCGAAGATGACGCCTGATAAGGTATGGAGCGATGAGCCGTCTACTAGATATGTGGAATGCTCTGGGATCTTACCGGATACGGATACTGTGTTGAAAGAATGTGGTTCGATGTGTGATTTCCATACTTTGGAAATACATAATGGTGTTGAAAGATCTATTCAATTCGATACGGAGGCTTTATTGGAGAATCCCACAAGAATATTAGGTTATTCAAACGGTAAGAGGACCATTGAAATGTTCATACCGGAAGTAGTACTATGCGTCATAGGCATACCATCATGCAAGTGTTGGTGTATATCTACAGTCAATGGTACCATATATTTAGTGAGCCAAAGGGGACAAATGAGGTCTCCTGGCATACAATTGGGTCATAAGATTATAAAATTATTCAATCATGAACAATATTTAATTGCATTTACTGAGAGAGGATTGTTCTTTGTATGGGACATTCAGCTAATGAAATGTTTATTCAAGAATGTACCAGTGTTGCCTATACTTAACGGTAAACCTATTCAGGGTCACAGAGTACGGATCAGTTCGTGTGTGCGTAACTGTAGGGTAGAAGATAAGGGGAGATCACTAATAGTCGAGATGGCTATACAAGAACAAGACAATTCCAACTCTTATAAATGGATTCATGACCTTGGATGTTGGACACAAATCTCAGAACCACTGTTAAAGAAGGAGTGACCTTTAGTACCATGAGTAATAATCGAACCTCGGCGGCTAGCCCAAGCGCCCCACCGACCGATATCATATCTGGAAAGATAACATTGCATTCTTTGTAACCATTACGTAAATACATCATCAACTTTGTAACAATTTATGTATCTCATTCAACTTTTGTAAAAGAACAGAACGCCAGTCGATGGGGACCGTTCACCGGTACCGGCATCAGCTCCCACCCACTGGCACCCAAACTGGCCACGCACTCGCCGGTCCAGCTCCCACACCGCTACCGGTAACTGCTTCCTCACCGCGAAACAAACAAACTGTCAGACAGCGACAACGCGCGCATCGATATCCCAAATGATAGATAATACGGTAACGGCGATGGAAGGTGACAAGAAAAGCTGTGAACAATTTCCTGCTTCTAAAAGAGAGGGACATCGCACTGTACTGCACGCTAATAACAACAATTATCGATCGATTGACTCAGAGGATATCTCTCTGGCTCGTTGTCCCATTTCTGTCTCTTTGATTTTTAGTCACTGACGATTTAGTTTCCTTCTTGCAGATGAAATATTTTTTCACTATTATATAAGAACACTAGACACATTCAACATTTTCTCCATTTAATGTCTTCTCTAATTATCATTTGATCCTTCCCTTTGGAAACCTTATAAACAACGTCACAATAATACATTGTTTTATTTTCGTTTATAATTAAAGATCTGCTCAGGTAAATCATCTCATTTTTTTTAGGGATAATCATTATTTTTCACTTTCCAACTGAAAAATTATTATTATATAAGATCGCTACAACTTTTTAAGGGGACGACAATTCTACAGAAATAATAAAACAATAAAATCATACACACTACATTTAAACAATGTCTTACACTCCATCTACAGGTCCAAGAACCTTATATGACAAGGTCTTTGACGCTCATGTTGTTCACAAGAACGAAGCCGGTTCTTATCTATTATACATAGATAGACATATCATCCATGAAGTTACTTCACCACAAGCCTTCGAAGGGTTAACCAATGCAGGTAGAAAAGTTAGAAGAACTGACTGTACTTTAGCTACAGTTGATCACAATATTCCAACTGAATCCAGAAAGAATTTCAAAAATGTCGATACATTCATTAAACAAGCTGATTCTCGTCTACAAGTTAAGACCCTTGAGAAAAATGTTAAGGATTTCAATGTTCCTTATCTAGGTATGCAAGAAGATAGACAAGGTATCGTCCATATCATCGGTCCAGAACAAGGTTTCACTCTACCAGGTACCACTGTAGTCTGTGGTGATTCTCACACTTCTACTCACGGTGCTTTCGGTTGTCTTGCCTTCGGTATCGGTACCTCCGAAGTTGAACATGTTTTAGCTACTCAAACTTTGATCCAAGCAAAGAGTAAGAACATGAGAATCAAGGTCACCGGTACTTTAAACGAAGGTGTCACTTCAAAGGATTTGGTCTTACATATCATTGGTTTAATCGGTACTGCAGGTGGTACTGGTTCCGTTATCGAATTTGCTGGTGAAGCCATCGAAGCTCTATCCATGGAAGCTAGAATGTCCATGTGTAACATGTCTATCGAAGCAGGTGCTAGAGCCGGTATGATTGCCCCAGATGAAACAACTTTCGAATATCTAAAAGGTAGACCTCTAGTTCCAACTGGTGCAGAATGGGAAAAGGGTCTAACTTTCTGGAGATCTTTATTCTCCGATAAAGATGCTAAATTTGACTCAGAAATCGTTATCGATGGTACTGAAATTGCTCCAACTGTTACTTGGGGTACTTCTCCACAAGATGCTCTACCAATCTCTGGTAGTGTTCCTGATCCCTCTAAGGTTGAAGATCCAATTAAGAAGTCAGGTATGATTAGAGCTCTAGATTACATGGGTTTAGAAGCAAACACTCCATTGACCCAAATCCCAGTTGATAAAGTTTTCATTGGTTCTTGTACTAATGCCCGTATCGAGGATTTAAGAAGTGCTGCCGCTGTTGTTAGAGGTCACAAGAAGGCTCAAAATATCATGAGAGCTATGATTGTTCCAGGTTCTGGTCTAGTTAAGAGACAAGCTGAAGAAGAAGGTCTAGATAAGATTTTCGTAGACGCAGGTTTCGAATGGAGAGAAGCCGGTTGTTCCATGTGTCTAGGTATGAACCCAGATATTCTATCTCCAAAGGAACGTTGTGCCTCTACATCTAACAGAAACTTCGAAGGTCGTCAAGGTTACCAAGGTAGAACGCATCTAATGTCTCCTGCTATGGCTGCCGCTGCCGCTATCACTGGTCACATCACCGATATCAGAACTTTTAAGATTAACAAACCAGAATCCGCCAAAGTTGAAGTTTCTTCTGATGAAGATGAAGAATTAAAGACCGCTGCCTACAACCACGAGGAACCAGTTCAACCTACTGAAGCTCCAACTGACATCGAAGAAGATGAAGTCGATGACATTCCATCTCCAGCTAAGGCTGACACCAAGGCGTCATCTGGTGGTATGAACCCATTCACTACCCTAACTGGTCTTGCTGCTCCATTAGATAAGGCTAATGTCGATACTGATGCTATCATTCCAAAGCAATTCTTGAAGACTATCAAGAGAACTGGTCTAAGTGTTGGTTTATTCTACGAATGGAGATTCCAGAAGGACGCTAACGGTAAGGATCAAGAAACTGACTTTGTTCTAAATGTCGAACCATGGAGAAATGCTGAAGTCTTAGTCGTTACTGGTGACAATTTTGGTTGTGGTTCATCAAGAGAACACGCTCCTTGGGCTCTAAAGGATTTCGGTATCAAGTGTATGATTGCTCCATCCTTCGGTGATATCTTCTACAACAACTCTTTCAAGAACGGTTTACTACCAATTAGGGTCGATGCTAACGTTATTAACGAAAAGTTAATTCCAATCGCCAGAAATGGTGGTCAATTAAAGATCGATTTACCAAACCAAACCATTTCTGATGATAAAGGTAACGTTCTAGTACCACACTTTGAAGTTGAAGAATTTAGAAAGTACTGTCTATTAAACGGTTTTGATGATATCAGTCTAACTCTACAACTAGAAGATTTCATTTCTAAGTACGAAAAGGTCAGAAGAGACAAGTACTCATTCTGGGAAGGTGGTTCCGCTCTAGTTAATTTCCCAATGAATATTAAAGAACAAAAATTCGTTAAGCCAAAGCCATTGACCACATATGATATTGTTCATCAAGATTGGTAATCGAATTCCTTGTCGTGACCCAAAAAGCCCGTTGAATCTTCAAACATTATCAACTTAATGCATTTAATTATTGACAGCAACATGTTATTCTAATATATCTGATTTTACAGATAGTGCCTTTAATTAGTATTCTTTATTTATTATTATATATTTATTATTTATTCTGTTTCTGAAAAAGTTCAGGACAAAAAAACAACAACATTAACATTAAAATTTCGGTAAACGATAATTCTCGTCATTGAAAATAAATTGCAGTTTTAACATTACTATTATTTATTGAAACTTATAAATTAATTTATATAAAGTTCCTCTTATTTATTTAAAGAAAATATGATTTTATTTTATTTTGTTACATTTTATACATCATGACTAGGGTGCATTAAAATCCAAACGGATTAGCTGCAGAAGCATTAAATATGTTTGCTTGTCTACCTTGTTGAGTTTGTTGAGGTCCATTACCAAATCCGAAACCTGTTGGTTGTGTTTGTAATTGTTGTGGTTGAGAAATTGTTGTATTTTGTAGTCCCTGTGTAATATTATTAATACCATTATTAATCGGCATTACACCACCTGTTCTTTGTAAAGTCATACCAAATTGGGATTGAGGTTGGAATCCACCTGTTATTTGCATTGGCATAGTATTAGCTTGTTGAAGCACCGGAGCACCAAAGGAAGTTTGTGGCATCATAGCACCACCAGTCCTTTGGCTACCAAAACCAGCTTGAGGCATAGCACCTCCAGTCATTTGATTTCCGAAACTAGTTTGTGGCATAGCACCACCTGTAAGAGCGGGGTTCATCATTGGGTTCATACCACCAGTTAATGCAGGGTTTACCATAGTATTCATACCACCTGTAAGGGCAGGATTCATACCACCAGTAAGGGCAGGATTGACCATCGTGTTCATGCCACCAGTTAAGGCAGGGTTCATGAAACTTGTTTGTGGCATTGCACCGCCAGTTAAAGCTGGATTCATAAAAGTAGTATTAGGCATAGCACCTCCTGTAGTCTGTAGTGGCATTAAACCATTGGCAGTCTTTTGCACAGGTAAGACAGATCCTAATGGAGCAGTAGTTCCGAATGTAGTCTGGGGCATCATGCCTCCTGTTCTTTGTAATGGTACTAAGCCACCAGTATTTTGCATTGGCATTAGGCCACCAGTAATTTGTGCACCAAATGTTGTTTGTGGCATTAGACCACCAGTTGTAGCAATAGGTATTAAACCTCCACTTGTCTTCTGAACAGGTAGTACACCACCAGTCAATTGTGGAGCACCAAATGTAGTTGCAGGCATACCTAGACCACCAGTTCTTTGCATTGGCATCAAACCACCAGTAGCAATTGGCATCATAACGAAGCCAGTACCAATTGGTAAAATGTTATTACCACCCGTCTTAAATGGATCTAATGGAACTAAGTTTGCACCACCTGTAGTAGCAGTAGCAATCGGAGCAGCTGAAGATGCTGTGTTGCCAGCTTTTACCGGTTCTAAATTACTCAAGTTTGGTTCAGGGACTTGGGAAGGTTCAGCTTTCTTTGGTTCTAATGGCTGTAAATCTAATAGATCTTGCATAGAACCTGTGAAGTTAGAACTTCCAGAGACCAAATCAGGTTGAGATTTAGCAGCAGGTCTTGCAGTCCAAGCATCATCATCTTGAGAAACTGGGGCAGCAGCTGCCGGAGCAGTGGTTTGTGGAAGCAATTGTTGAGAAACGTTTTGTTGAATGTTATTATTATTATTATTGTTCTTCAAAGAACCATCAGCTTCAGTAAACATACCACCTGTTTGTGCACTAGTAATAGGTTGCTGGTTATCTCTACCAAATTTACTGTCCAAAAATTTCATTACTCTAACAATATCACCCTCACGTAAACCTAAAGTTCTTAACATTTGAGCATTAATATCTTGCATCATGTCTTCTGAAATTTGCTCTCTATCGAAGTTGATTGTATATCTTTGGCAGTTACTTACATCAACACCACTATTTAAGAAAAATTCGAACCAATCATAATTATTCTTGCTGTTAGTCTTAGTCTTATTCGATGAAGAGGCTGTTGGCATACCAACAGTAGAGTTAGGTCTTGGTGGTTTAACAGGAGGTAAATCCTTTTGTTCTTCAAGACGTAATCTTTCTTCATCCAATAATTGTCTAGCCTTCTTTAATTCATTCAATTCTTTCTCTCTTAATCTTCTATCACGTTCCTTTTCGTCCTGTTCTCTTAATCTTCTTCTTCTGTCACGTTCAGATTCTCTTGCATCTTTATTGCCAGAACTCGAACCACCAGATGAATTAGCTTTAAATTTATCTAAACTGAAACCAGTAACATTTTCAACATATACCAAATCTGGATCTGATAGTTTATTTGCAGCAACAGCAATCTTAACACCATTAGCCTTATGTAAATGAATCTTCCCATTTGCACAACCGATAAATTGGGCGTCAACTTTGAACGTACCACTTCTATCAACCCAAAGTCTTGATTTCTTAGGGTCTGGGAATTTCTTTTTGTTGGCATTTTCTGAAGATGGTTTACTCATTGAAGCAGATCTTTTTTTCCTACTGGAGAATGATGCACCTCTTGATCTACTTTTTGATGAAACAACTTCATCTGGTGTGACATCGTCTCTCCAACTACCACCTGATACAGAATTTGAATGAGAATGAGTTTGAGATTTAGATGGTGATTTACCTTTTGCCATCTTCTTCAAAGAATTAAATAGACCACCTGCACCACTTGAGGATTTCTCTTTGGCTGGTTCAACAAATTGTGATGGAATGACACCTCTTCTGCCAGTATCCACAGATTCACACATCCACCATTCCTTTGATTTCTTATCATTAATAATGTAAACTAAATCACCTTCTCTAACTGTCAATTCGTCATTTGATTCACCGATGAAATCATATAAAATCTTGGCTTTTCTCTTAGATCGTGATGCAGTTTCAATTTCCTTCAAACCTTTATCACGAGAAACACCTTTAATTTCACCAAGAATATCCATAATTTCCTTGGCGGTTTCATTATTACCTGTGTGCAGTTCCAAATTTTTATAAGGGTCAACAAATTCTAAAAACATGTGTTTCTTTTCATTATCATAAGAGACTAATTTATCTACTGTCCATTCTAATTGAGCACCACTTTCTGAAATGAAGTTAATTTTATTACTTCCTACGACCAATTTAGCTTTTCTTTTCTTTCTACCATCAATTTCTTGAATATTCCAGGAATGATATTCAATGTTATAGTTTCCGTGGTCATCATCATCACTTCTATTATTATTCCTGATGTTTACATTCTTACTTTTATCATCATCATAATCATCATATCTACCACGGCCATCATCGCGTCTACCATTATCTCTTTGTGATTTATCATCGTTGTAATTGTCATTATCGTTATCATCTGCGTAATAAGAGACTCTTGAACGTGCTTTATCACGGGCATCATTAGGTCTAGCAGGCTTAGAAGGTGGAGTATCTTCTCTTTCATTGTCATTATGCGAATATCGACCTGGTGTAGCTGGTTCATTATCGTTCTGTTGTGCATCGTACTGATCTCTTTGGTTATGTTGCGGAGGTGGCAAGAAATTCGAGACGTCTGCATTAGCTGGTGTCATTAAAGGAGCTGCAATAGCGGCAGCAGTAGCAGTAGCGGCAGCAGTAGCGGCTGGGGCAGCATTTGCACCATTAACACTTTCGACATAATTCCCTGGAACAAAACCAAATTCATTATTTTGAGATTTAACTAATAGCCAATCTGGATCCTTGTCGTCATATACCTGGAATGTATCATTTTCATGAAAAGATAGCTCTTCATCTGGATTTTGAGGTTGATCATAATCATAAACAGCTTTAACGGTACGAATCACAGGAGCTTCTTCAATATAAGTTGAAGGAACCAAACCTGATGGTTCAGGATCATCTGAGCCGATAATACGCTTTTTGACAGTCCACCATTCATCTATATCAGATTTTTGTAGAAGATATAGCATATCATCTTCTTGAATGGCCAATTCTTCTGGAGTTTGAGGTTCATAGCTATATATAGCTTTGTAAACACCGATGAAAACAGTCATTTCTTTGTAATATACACAATGAACTCTCAAATATTTTACAACAATTGGTTAAAAAAATTACCGATTATCTTTTGCTCACAACTTTAGAAATGAAACTGAGTGTATTGTATCAAATACTCGGGGTTTTCGTATCAATATTTTACTTAATTATCACTCACCTTGTGGTTGATTTGTTATTAATCGAGAAACAATTGTTCTTGGTATTCTACCACTTAAAATATTCCTAGAGATTCTTACTAAAGCTGCTGATAACCGCCAAAATCTGCACCACCCCCAAATCGATTCTATCTTAAAGCAGATTACAAGTTTGCTGAGTTGTCGTCGCTGCAAAGACGAAACTGAAAAATAAATTTCCCCTATTAGGTCACATTCAAAGAATGGTCACCCGGCCGAAAGTCACGTGAAACTTCAGATTTGAGTATAATAAGCTGTTCTCTTCTTCGATAAATAAATAAATAAATGAATAGTGTTACAATGATGTTGTTATATATTGAGATTGTATTTATAATAGTACTTACTTTGTGCATTCGTGTCTCTTTAACTGTTTCATACGGTCCGATCCACGGAATTTGCGGTTACAACGTCTACAGACAATGACTTTACGTACGATTTTACCATCAGGAAGGACTCTTTCATCCTGGTTACCATTTGAGTCGACTCCAGAGGCTTTCTGTTTCTTCTCCAGCTTTGCTTGCGCTTTAGCCTTGACTTTTGCCTCAATATCATGCTGTGTACTCAATAACATACATTGTCTGGAACCAGCAGGCAAGAAAGTTTCATATATCTTCAATGCGTCCTCACAATCTAACGTCCTGTTGAAATAATGAGCAAAATCTATAGAGGATAGGCATTCCAATTGATGTTGCGGCACATAGCCACCTAATAACGTATGTCCCAAATCATAATTTGCTTGACTGGCCTCCTTTGTATCTATCTTACCTCCTAGATAAGAATGCACCTTGATCCTCTCACTGTTGGCTTTAACCTGTGGCTTATCTTCTGTGGATTCCTTTGTCAGTTCTGTTAATTCCTCCTGATTGAATGTGACTTCCTGTGAGCATTCAAATGATGATAATGTACCGATTACATCATAGTAACTGGTCGTTTCGGCAGCAGACATGATGATTCGCAATGGTGATACTAGTGACTGCAACTACTGAACTATCCTTCTTCTCAAATACTGGTCCTAGTATACTTCTTCTCCTATATCAACCACCGTTAAGTGTCTGTTGTTGTTGTGCATGTCAAACAACAAGATTCTTCCCTCATTGTTGCCGTTTCAATATTTCAGTGCGGTACGGACACCTCGCGCTGATTTTCATTCATCCATACGTACATGCAGACTATATATGGGATTCGAGTACATTTTTATATAGTGATTATATTACAGATGATGGTTACGATGATGGTAAGGGGACAATGACACTGGGTGCTTTGTTGTCAGTGTGTACTATTTACATAAATATACATACTAGTGACTATATTCATTCTGCGGACTGTTCACGTTGGTCACGAATGATATGGGCAATACGGCTGGAGACGACCCCGGCTGCGGTCTTAGCACCAGTTGCAATACTCTCATCGCAATCGTCTTCAATTTCAAATTCGGATAAACGTTGTTGTTCACTTGCATCCGTAGAGAAACCTACTACCGAGGAGGCGCGGCTTGACACTGCACTAGAGGAGATACTGTTGGACTGAGACCTTAGACCTCCTCCTACTATGGTAGAAAACAAAGGGATATTGCTTAATGAATTGTCACTGTTAACCAAGGAGACCGCATCAGATTCGACATTTGTTGTTTCGTCATGTTCATGCTCTAATCCATGCCCTTTGGATTTAGCCTTACGTTCACGTTTCTCTCTTACCAGTTTACGTCTTCTTATCTCTTTACTCTTATAATCTTCAAAATCTTTAGTAAATTCATCATTTTCAAAATCCTTAGATAACTGTGGATCAAACATATCAACAGTGTCAATGATTCTTTCGATTAATGAATGTCTTTCTTTTTGTAATGATCTTAATCCACTTGGCGAAGTCAGAGACATATACAACGGTCTTAAAGATTTCAAAGTATCCATACCACGGTCACCTACAATTAATGCAGAATATGTAACGATTACACTTAATGCATATGAGATTAAGAATACCAGGATATAATGACCAGTATAATTTTTAACAGATACCACAATATAGGTAATAATGGAAGACCATAAAGTGTATAACAATGGTGAAAAACCCATACTGATTAGAATCTTCCATGTAGCAATGACATCGTTAGCTTTAATCTTTACAGATGATTTCGCCAATGCTTTACGAGCTTTCTCCTTTGAAACATGATTTGCCAGGATGAAAATGGGTGAAAACATTAATATACCAGGTAATGATAACAATAATGCGACAGTAATGAATACGGATCTATATACCAATAGACATAAATTAGTCATGAAATCAATACGAGCAGTCTCCAGAGAATGGTCTGCCAAATTATAATATGACAATTTCTCATTATATTTCAATATGTCTTCGCCTAATTGTTTCACTTGAGGGTCATCTCTATTTGCCTCGTAACCCTTAACAATACGTCTATTCATCTCTACAATCATTGATAATGGTAATTTACGTTCAAATCTTGTTGAATACAACCTTCTCATTGCTTGAACAATCATTAACGTTTCATAATCTCTACAAGTAACCGTCACGGCACGCAAACCTTCAGTAATTTCTTCCAATAAAGTCTTAACAGCATCACGATTTGTCTCTGGTTGACGATATTTTGCTATTAATTCCTTTGAAATTTCTATTGGTTCACCAAATTCAACAACTGCCCTTGACCTAAACCTATGAGCATGGAAATAATTCATACCACATGGGACAATTTTGACATTAACGTCTGGATGCTTATCCATACAACCTAGAGCCATAATGGCAACACCAGCTTTGATAGGCAATAAATCGGTTCTGTCATGAGATCCACCTTCTGGGAAGATACCGATACAAGCATCATTGGCTAGATGTTCAAACACTTTATGATACACTAATGATTGATCAACTTTATCAGCGTATTTAATACTTGTACCTTTCTCTAACAAGATTTTCTTATTTTCTGGTTTATTCATTCTAAATTCTTTCCTAATATATAAAACTGTATCACTTTCAATGGAGACGATCTCTGCATTACCAAGAGATTTCGGTAATCCTAACAGACCTTTAATTTTGCAATCAGTAGTAAATTTTGTACCTTTACCAATAATTTTCTTATAATTGTTTGGATCAATCTTGATACGACCTTGAATTGGTTTCAAATTATCCTGTGGTCTAACTACACCGATCGACATTACAGCCCTTGCTAAAAAACCAATGCCTCTGACATGTAAGGACGTTTCGGCGATTAGGAACAGGACTCTTTTATTAATGACTTTTTTAACTTGTTCCATCAATATGATTGGATCGACAAATTGATTAGCATGAGGTGCTGCAACAAAGATAATTGGGCCATCTTTAGGCATCCGATACCCACCTCTAGATTTAATCTCTCTAAAGAAACATTCAAATATGTTCCATAGTAACCAAAGCATGAAATCATAGAACATTTTACGTGTAGTTGGTGGTTCTTCATATTTATATTCTGCAAATTCTTTATGCATTGTAGTTAATGCCGGTTTTGATGTATTGAGTTCTGCTGCATCTGCTTCTTTCTTCTGTTTCTTGCTCCTCTCACTAAGTAATGGTTTCTCCATCTTATCAATGGGAGTATTCGTAATATTATTCAGCTATTTTGAACTGTTTATACAGTTTGTTTATGTACAAGTTATATCATTGATATATGTATATATTTATCCTGATATATTTTTTCTTTGCGGGGGTGGATGTGTCCCTGAACAAGAAAAACAAAGAACAAAACAATGAGAGATTTCAGCCAGCAGCGAACAAATAACGTGATTCTGATTCTGATTCAATTGATGAATGTTGTCAGTTCTGCTGCCTTCGGACCACATCGTTTCTTTAGTCTCCTCATAAATTCATCACTAGATTCAATGGCACATGCCTCAAATTGCAAATTAGTTATCTCCAATTGTGTATTTGCAGCACAACCGACCCGAATGACATTTGTAACAGGATCGAATTGAAATTGTCCCGGTTTCAAATCCTGTGATGGCCATTTGATGGGTTCCGCCTGATGCAACAGTACCCTTTTATTCATGAAGGAATCGGTCGATCTATGAACTTTCCCTACCTGTATGGATTTGAAAGTGAACACTGGACCCAATATTGCAATCATTCTTGCAATATAATCAGCGGTATACTTGACCCAATCCACTTGTTTATCCTGTGTCTTGATCGTAGTGGCCCAACTGGATTCATAAACATCGGGCAGTTGTCCATGGTTCTTGTATGTCCCTGCCCCAATTACATCCGATAGCAAATCTGCACCGATGTGACCCAATTGATCAATCATGGTCCGTGTCATATATCCGGGGGTCCGTTCCATTGTGTTCTCGTTATCCAACAATTGCTGTACGTTGATCTCGGATGTCCGTGCAATGATCTCACCATTATCGAACTTACAGGGGTCCAAAGTCTGTATAGAGACACCTGTCACTGTATCATTATTCAATAACGTATGTTGAATTGGTGCGCTCCCTTTATATCTGGGTAACAAAGAGGGATGAACGTTGATTGAATAGTTTGCGCTTTGGATCAGTTCATGTGGTATCAACTTCCCATATGAGACAGCTATCAACATTGAATTGGTCGATAAGGATAGATGTGGTGTCAATAGATCTAACATCTCCTGACGTGTATCACATAGTATCGGTTGTAACTGATTCGAAGTTTGTTTCTCTACGTATTCCAGTATTGGTGGTTTCCTCAATATTGACTTCTTTCTACCGCACCATTTTGGCGGTCTTGTAACTAGTTGTAAAGTTGATATAAGGTTTGGTTTCTGTAATGAAAGGGATTGTAATGCTTTGAAGGAGTGAATACTGAATTCATCGGAGCCGAAGAACAAAATATCGAGTGGCTTGCCATATCGGACAGAATAGAACCGTACTGGTCTGAACAGAAGCGACTTATATCTAATCATTATACTGGGGGGGGGCTCATTCTTTAATAACAATGTCATCATCCACTGACTCTTACTATCTCCGCGGATCGGCTACTCTTATTTATTTATTTATGTCTCTCTGCTGTGCATCGCCGACAGCAACAATTTTTTCTTTTCTTTGCCAGAGCTGTGTATATAAAAAGGAAAGAAAGACAACAACAAACAACAAGGTGAACAAGTCAATAGGAGTAAGACACGCAAGGATAACGGTGTGTGTTATAAATAAATAGAGGGGGAGAAAATGACAATGAGCAAGACAGCTAATAAGAGTGATATGTCGGGGATCCTTCGACTACATATGAAGTTGGATGAATTAGAGATGAAATTAGCTCAGAATCCTGTCGATAAAGAAGAATTATTATCTACGATTAGTACTACCCGAGAATCGATTTTACCTATTCGACTTGAATTGAATAATTTTATTCATATGGTAAGTAATTTATCTGATGATAAGAATGGTGATACGAATATAGATAAATTTAATAATGTTAAAGCAATTTTATTGAAATTACATGCAAGTATTCAATTATTATCTAAACGATTTGGTGAATTAAGTCCATTATTTGATACTGTTGGGGAGTACACAAAGGAATACAAGACCAAGGAGTATCAACCGCTAGAGACATTAGGAAATGGTGAGACGACAACCAAGGGGAATACGAACAATAACAATCATAATGCGACTGTTACGAATGCAAATACTGCTGGTACGACTGCAAGTACAACAGGATCACAGAGTTCAACACAAAAGAAAGGCAGAGGTTCGACAATGAGTGCTAGCAACACTCCTACCACAGCCACGGCCACAACAGCAACAACAACAACAACAGCAACAGCCGCAACAGGCACAACAGCTGCTGCTACTCCATCTACAAAGAAACCAAGGAAACCAAGACAAAAGAAGAATAGTACAAGTGCCAAAAACACACCTGCTGCCACGAAAGCTACATCCATGACTACAAATACTAATACTAATACTAATATTAGTAACAGTATTGCTGCTACTCCATTATCTGCTACAATAGTACCAAATACAATGAACCCAACATTGTCTGTCCCACCACAGCTAATGGCCAACCTACAAAATAACAACAACACGAACATGCCGGGGATAATATCATCACCTATACACCAAAACACGGGTAATAATAACAGTATAACACCAATGGCACAACATCAGATACCTTATGGTGGCAACAACAACAGACCTAATTCTGTACACCAGAGTCCGATGAACAGTGGCCCTGGCACAGGCCCTGGCAACAACAATACAATCACACCGGCCAATATACTAAGCATGAACCTGAACAACAACACTAATCAGAGCAACAATATGAATAATAATCAGGGCAGCAACGCAATGAACGATTTCGGTAATTTAGATCTCAACAACATCGATCTGTCGAGCCTCAATATGGATTTCTTATAGGCAGGCCGCTCAACGCGGGAAAACAGGGAATTTGACAACGCGAGAAAAACGAAAATCTGCGAGAAACGGTCCGGAAGACGTGGGGTGGGGAGCCAGGACGTGGGGTGCAAGGGAAAAAGCATTGGTCACACTCGCAATCAGTCACTCACTCACTGCGCGGGCAGTCCCGTCTCGTTGAAGAAAGAGACGCAACTTTGCAATCTTCTGTTCTTCTGCTCGCTCGCCGTCTCGCTGTGTGGAAAATTTTTTCTTTCTCTTCTCGGTGTGTCATCTTTGTCAGTGTCGATGGAGACAGTGTGTATGACTGATTTTGTTTAGTTTAGTGTTTGATCTGTGGTATAGTATAGCATACAACTCCTATTCACGTTTTGCAAATATATATAAGGGCATGTAATATTATATACGTACGTTAGTGTTTTGTTCTCTCTTACTTTTCTTGCTTTAGTTCGTTCCAACTATCCAAGGCTCATATCCATTTATTATGTCCGAACAATTAAGACAAACATTTGCTAATGCAAAAGCAGAAAATCGTAACGCTTTAGTTACCTTCATGACTGCAGGTTATCCCACAGTCGAAGATACTATCCCGATCCTTAAAGGATTTCAAGACGGTGGTGTCGATGTAGTTGAACTAGGTATGCCATTCTCCGATCCAATTGCAGATGGTCCAACTATTCAAGTAGCCAATACAAAAGCATTGGAAAATGGTGTCACTTTGAAACAAACTTTGGAACTGGTCTCAAAGGCAAGAAAGGAAGGTATCACACTACCTATTATCCTGATGGGTTATTACAATCCAATTATGAACTATGGTGATGAACAATTCATTAAGGATGCCGCCGATGCTGGTGCTAATGGTTTCATTCTGGTCGATTTACCACCTGAAGAAGCCTTGAAGATTAGAAATAGAGTCAATGAATGCGGATTAAGTTTAGTCCCATTAGTTGCTCCATCCACTACTAATGAAAGATTGGCTCTATTGGCTAATATCGCTAACTCCTTTGTCTATGTTGTCTCAAGAATGGGTACCACAGGTGCACAATCCTCTGTCGCATCTAATTTGGACGATTTGGTCAGTAGAGTTAGAACTTATACTAAGGACACACCAATTGCTGTCGGGTTCGGTGTCGCTACTAGACAACATTTCGAAAGTGTCGGTTCCTTAGCTGACGGTGTAGTCATTGGTTCCAAGATCGTTACTTTATGTGGTCAAGCAGCTAAGGGCACAACTTATGATGTTGCGAAATCTTATTGTGAAGAAATCTTAAATGGGAAGAAACATAAGATTTTATCCACTGAGGAATTCTTAGAATTTAAAAAGATCGCTGCTGAACAAGGGAAATTATTCATTGATCAGAAAAATAACTTCGATGAAACTCATAAACATTCAATGAGATTCGGTGATTTCGGGGGTCAATACGTTCCTGAAGCATTGCATGCTTGTTTAAGAGAATTGGAAGGTGCATTCGATGAAGCCGTAGCTGATCCAAAATTCTGGGAAGATTTTAGATCTTTATATTCATATATCGGTAGACCTTCTTCCTTACATAGAGCAGAAAGATTATCCGAGTATTGTGGTGGTGCTCAAATTTGGTTGAAAAGAGAAGATTTAAATCATACCGGGTCTCATAAGATCAATAACGCTTTAGCTCAAGTTCTATTAGCTAAAAGATTAGGTAAGACTAACGTCATTGCAGAAACTGGTGCAGGTCAACATGGGGTCGCCACAGCTACTGCTTGTGCTAAATTCGGTTTGAAATGTACCGTTTACATGGGTGCAGAAGATGTTCGTCGTCAAGCTTTAAACGTCTTTAGAATGAGAATCCTAGGTGCTGACGTCATATCCGTCACTAATGGTACTCAAACTTTAAGAGACGCTACTTCAGAAGCCTTCCGTACTTGGGTCACTGATCTGAAGACTACTTACTATGTCGTAGGTTCCGCCATTGGTCCTCATCCATATCCAACTTTGGTTCGTACTTTCCAAAGTGTTATCGGTAATGAAACTAAAGAACAATTTGCTAAATTAAATGACGGTAAATTACCTGACGCTATCGTAGCTTGTGTCGGTGGTGGTTCAAACTCAACAGGTATGTTCTCCCCATTCGAAAACGATACCTCAGTTAGATTGATTGGTGTAGAAGCAGGTGGTGACGGTGTCGATACCGATTTCCATTCTGCTACTTTAACTGCAGGTAGGCCAGGTGTCTTCCATGGTGTCAAGACATATGTCTTACAAGATCAAGACGGTCAGGTCCATGATACTCACTCTGTCTCTGCAGGTTTGGATTATCCAGGTGTTGGTCCAGAATTAGCTTTCTGGAAATCAACAGGTAGAGCAGATTTCATGGCAGCTACTGATGCTCAAGCTTTAGAAGGTTTCAAATTATTATCCCAATTAGAAGGTATCATTCCTGCATTAGAATCATCTCATGCTGTCTATGGTGCTGTTCAAATTGCAAAGACAATGAAACCAGATGAAAACTTAATCATTAATATCTCTGGTAGAGGTGATAAAGATGTTCAATCCGTCGCTGAAATCTTACCTAAATTAGGTCCACAAATCGGTTGGGATTTAAGATTTGATGCTAATCCTGCCTCCTACCAGAAATAGGAATACTTCCTCTATATAACATTTCCTCTTTATTTAAAAAGTTATATAAAAACTAAAAAAAAACCACAACTTTTTTTTTTTCTTTAATGAAATAATTCTATTCATATTGATTTGTGTTGTTGATCTCTCGCTTTTGCGCAGGCCGGAAAATTTTTGCGATGAGCTAATAATCATTAAATATAAAAATGGTCTTGATCCATTGACATACCAACAGTGTAATCGACTAATAATAAACCCACATTCAATTATCGACAAACTGTACCAGTACACTACATCTCCTGGAGCTCAAATAACATGAATGAAGCTCGACTTCCTTTTAAACGACCGTTAGGGATTCAACTAGCAACAGGCGTATCGGGTCCAAGCATATTTAAGCCATCCAAACATTCACGACATTATGATTTTAATGAAAATTGGTTAACTTCAACAGATAATTCCATACCTGATTCATTCATGAATCTAAGGATCAGTGGCTCAGATAAATTTTACGTCGATGATCAATCAACACATTTTGATCCCTCAAATGAAATCACTACAACCATTCATTCACCAATACCAACAAGAAGAACATTGGATTATAACGATATTAAAACAACAGATAACTATAGTGAAAATAGTATCCTAGATTCAGATATACTAGATGATGACGATACACAATTCGATGAACATATACGAGATTCCTTATTGATGAAATTGCCCTGGGGAAGATTAACCCCCTCATTTCCACAGAATGGAAGTTTCCAAATTTATAATGATATCAAAGATATAACGAATAATAGAATGTATCTGTCACCGGTAAATAGTGTGGGATCCTTTCATCATGATTATTTACCTAGGGATGTTGTGAATAATTTAAGTAAAAGTGATTCATCTATAAGTCTCCCAACTAAATACGATAGAAATTATAACAATGATAACGATACACACTATAAATTGATCGATCCAACTGTGAGAGATACGTTTATAATAGGGAAAATACAAACATCATTCGATATTAGAAATTATATCGATTATCATGAAATTTTTGCATACAGTCATGGAAGAACACAATCCATATTGAGACTGTCATTAATGAAACAGGAAGAAACAGGAAAAAATACAATTAATGAAACAAATATAACAGATATAGATCTGAAAAATACAATCAAGACGATTAAAATCCCCATTTTATCCAAAGCATATGCACGTTATTCAGATATTATAGCTGTTCTAACTACGACATCCTTAATCCTGATTAAGATCAAAAGTATAGATAGTAAAAATAATGAAAATCAATTAAAATATAATATTTTGGATCCCTTAAAATTTTCTTCCTTGGGAGATTATCCATGGTCAGATGTCACTTTCAATCCCATGGATCCTCAACAATTTGCATTAATCGATACAAAGGGTAATTATGTCACAGGTAAAATTCCTACACCATTTCGCCAATCGTGTAAGTTATCCCTAGATAAGAAGACCACGGGCACAATTTATGATCCAGAATCATTATCGTCAAGGAAACACATTTCATGGTCATCTAAGGATTCACATATTCTGGTAATGGACGAATCCAAATTGGTGGAGATAAATCTAGTCGAGAAATGGCAATCTGAAATAGTCCAAGCGAAGAGTTGGTCCCGTTTGCTTGATTTTATTCAAATCGATGAAGATTATAAAATTATGCTAACTTCAATGGAAGTCATCATATTAAGGACAAATAGAGATCTAGATCAAACAACTAGAATTTTATCATGGAAGCATAATTTAAACGATAGTGATATGACATATCGTATCTTTTGTCAATCAATAATTTTACAAGGGAAGCAAGTATATTTAAATTACATTACATCTAAGAAACATAACAAAGTTTACATCTGTGGATTTACAATCGATCAAAGTAATAATCTAGTACAACTAATTGAAGGCGTTTCAATAATTGATATGCCTGGTTTACCGAACAAGATTCAAAGTCTACAATTTTTGGAAGAATCCGTTGAGACAATGGATGAACAAAATCATGTTTCATTTAATATTTTCGCAAAAGAGATTGAAACTGGATCAATTTCACGTTTTACAATTACAAATGAGAGGATGTCGTTTGAGCCGACTATAATTAACCCATCTCCTTTGAAGGATACAACTGAATTGACAGATATCAAGCCTGAAATAAAATGTATTCATGAAACAATCTCCAAATCGATCAGAAAGAAATTTAAAAGGGATAAAAAACTAGAATCAGACAACAAAGATATTGAGGCCTTCGAAGAATATGGGATGAAATTATCTGAAGCATTGAATAACTATATCACCTCTGATGAGAATGAAGCAGGTAACGATCCACAATTAATATCCAATTTAACTGAGCCACCGAAGGTAATTAATGATATCGAAGAATTTTCCTCATTTCTATCACAATTTTTTGAACACTATAAGGAGGAACATATCAATTTCACAAATTTACCGGTTCTATTTCATCAAATATTAAATGAGAAGATTAATGACTTTGATATTTTCTATAATAAATTGTTACAATGTTAGAGTATATTAGGAAAAGAAACTATCTACTACACGAAGGAAATTGTAAAAGAGATCATATTGGAAACTGTCACATACTCTAAGGGTAATCCATCAAAACACAAATGTGATATTACGTATGAAACATTAAGTGCATCATCCAAGGAGCTTATCAATGAGTGGGATAATTATGATCCTGAAGACGAATTTTCAGAGACTAAGTCTACCATTCCATTTAGTAGTCAACCACAATTTACGTTAAGTACCCAATCTCAAATTCCAACGATTAGATCTTCACAGAATAAAGTAAGTAAAAAGAAGATAAATAGAGGAGACCTTTCGAGGAGAAGTAATAGAACTTCAAATACATTAGAAAATTCTCAACGTGATTCCATATTGCAAAACACTTTACCATCATCTATGGCCCCTGCATTTACTTTAATGGGTAGCTCCTTCCAATCAAGTCAATTATCACAGGTATCCAATATTGCATCTTCTCAAATGGATGGATCACAAAGGCCAAAGAAGAAAAAGAAAAAAAAGATGGGCGGTTTCAATTAGGTCAACTATTATTTCATTGATTTTGTCATATGAACATTTTTTTTTAAAGTATTGTCATTACTGCATAATTTCTCTTTATCTTTCATAGATAAGGAAGAAACAGTCTACATATATATAGGCATAAATATCATTACAAATATCTGTAGATCAAATAGATAAGCATTCAAATGGATAAGCGCTCAAATAAAAAGTCATCATCCACGTCTACTTTTTGTTTTCCAGCTAATATTAAAGACGTACAGTTTACTCAACTGACATACTTGAAAACATTTGGGTGAAATATTTTTTATTTTCGTAACCTCTTAAACAAACACAAATTGGCATTTTTTTGAGAGGTTCTTTAATTTATGCATACGTATGTATAGTGAGAGAATATCTAAGAAAATTGTTCAAATATATTCAATAACTAAAGGTACAAACTTGAAAAACCAAATATAGAAATTGGAGAAACAAACCAAAAATAATGTATGAAGTTTACAGGTTTTGTATTTCTGACCGTTTATTATGACAAATGCTATCATTCAGTGTGTACTGCTTTTAATGAGGAATATTAATTCATGGATTTGGGTATTCTTTTCGCAGTAATTTTCATGCCATATATTCCGGCCGACAAGAAGAGTAAAAGAACATTAATCACGAATTCTTTAAATTAGTAAATATTTGAAAGTCAAATTCAAGAGCTATGTTCCTCTTTTAATTCTAATTATCAAAATTATAACCATATGTTGCAGATATCTATGTGGCAATAACTCTTCCGAGACGCATATTCATGCCTTCTTTGCCAAGATAATTTAGTGCAGATAATGATATTAAATCGACTATTTGATAATTTAGTAAATATTAAATTATTTGAAATTATCTTATATACCCTATAAACACAATAACAGATATATGAGTACAAATATATTCCTGCCTCTCAGTGATATTTGTTGTCGTTATAAATGAAGAACATTGTTATATAATACTACCTGCAACTTGTCAGAAGACATTCCGAAACTATTTATTATATAGTAATAGATCCCTTCTTCAAGTTGTAGTATAATCAAGCCCGGTAGAAGTGCAATGATTAAGTTATGGGTACATTTATTATGATCTTTGGATATTAAAGTTTGGAATTTCTATAAGCTTAAGTATGAAAACTTTCATCCAAAAAATTTATATTGCGGATTTAGCTCAGTTGGGAGAGCGCCAGACTGAAGAAAAACTTCGGTCATTGGAAATCTGGAGGTCCTGTGTTCGATCCACAGAATTCGCATTTTTTTATGTGTTTGGTGTAAGGGTGTCGGCGCTGACAGTAATGCGTCACAAATATTGCAATGGCTCAATGTGTAACATGTGGAGTACCATGAATCTGTATGTACTTTTTGGTAAAAGGGTCAAACGTTTTGTAAATAGTTTAGAGAGTGTATATGGGTTCACAATAAAATTCATCCTAGTGAGTAATACATCCCGAAACTAAGTTGCTTTTGGATTCACCTTTCTTTAGTTGTATTTTTTTTACCAGAAGCAGTTATCATATGGTTTGTAAAAATACTATACGCAAAACCATATGTTGTTCGTATAATTGGAATTTTGAAGTAATTTGAAAATTAAATATGAATATTTTGAATTGATACTTTTAATATTTCTAATTAAAATTTTAGTCTATTTAATAGCTTCTTTTCTACACAAGTATAAAAATATACGAAAAACATCTATAACATTCCTACCAAAGCTTAAGGATAATTAATTTGTTGTGAGAATATATGCTTTGGATAAAGAGTTTATTGATCACCATAATAAACCATCATAAGAAATTGACAACATATACAACATATCTTTTTTATCCTTTTTTTTATAATTATACACATGTTTTAAATGTTCATCTTATCTAAATATCGACAATTATTGTTTTTAAAATCCTAATTGAAATTTTGAAGAGAATATACTACATTTCGTTTCAATTTAAGACTTAAACTTAAGCACAATGTTCTTGTTCAATTAACCCCATGCGTAAGTACACATATCAGGTCAAATAATACAATAAATCCCATATAAAACAGATAGTTGTAAAACGCCATCTGCGACAAACTTAGTGTGGTTGTATGTATTATAATTTCGAAAGTTATCGTGTAACTGTACATATAATTCTGATTTATAACATTTTGTTAACGATGTATATTACAGATATTTGGGTTTTTCATTACTACCGACCACTATTTTCATATTATAAATTATCATGACTCGTTGTATCGATACTAACCATTTTTAACAAGAAGCATCCTTGCTGTCTTACTTTTGGTCACGATTTTCCCTTCGGATCTTTTATTCGCAATGAAAATACAGATTAATTATTATTATTAAAATCAGAATGTGTTCTTTATTTTATTGTACAAATGAAATATTTATATTTTAAATATGTTTGAATGATGCCTATATTGCTGAATCATGTTTGCCATTAAGTTACGGCTACATGCATTGGATAAAGTATTAGTGAAAGGTTCATAAAAGAGCATATCAATTAACGTTCTTTTAACATCTTATTTCTCTTTTCTCTTCTTCTCATTCTATCAACCTTCTTAGCGTGCATCTTAGCAGCTAATTTTTCATATCTTTCTTCTTCTTCTTTCTTCTCTCTTCTTTCCTTCAATGCTTGAGCTCTCTTTTGTTTTTCAGCAATCTTTTCATCCTTCAAGGCCTTTACCCTTTCCTTAAACTGTTTATCTTCCAATCTCTTTTGCTCCTTTAATTCCCACGAAGTAAGCTTCTTGTTCTTGACAACACTACTCTTTGGTCTCATGGGTTGCTTGCTAACCTTCCATGATCTACCACTTACATTGGCACCTCTAGCCTTTGACGTTATATCTAATGAAGATTCTGGTTCACTCATTTTCGTACACTTTTTACGTATTGCTCTCAAAAATTTCAGATTGTTCTATTAGGATCATTAACCAGATGCTACTACCTTCGAATATATCTCGTCAACTATACTTTCTATAGTTTATATTTCGAACTTTTGCAAGCTCATCGCAACTGATTATAGCAATTACTTTCTTTTCCGTAGACCGAAAATTTTTTTAGAAATAATTTGCACGTGACTTTTTCAATTTTTGCTAATAGACAACTCTTTTAAGAAAGTGTCATTTCTTGAAATCAAGAGATCCAAATATTGCACTTAAATCCCTGAATCAGAAAGAGTAGGAAAGCAACTGGAAGCAGAAAAAGTATCTATTGCTATTTTGTGAGTTTGGTTAGCTACCTGTGCATATTATCTGCTGACAACATAAACACTACAGGACATTGAATAACTCAGATATGGGTACGCAACGAATAATACCAACCCACCCTTATCTAATGCTTAGAAAATATTTGGATAATATCATACGATTTAAAATAAAATCTACACATATAGGAGACATTAATAACATAAAACACAATACTTTGGTGCATATACAGAGACGTTTCATTGTCATACCTCGTTCAAAAAATACCAAAATCAAACCAATACGTAAAAAAACAAGACATGTAACCTTAGAAAATATTAACCCAAATGAAGTGATGGCGATCCAAGATCCCAAATTAATTGAATTTAAGATTAAGCAGTTAAATGAATACACACGGCAGCTAAAAGAGAGATTAAGAAAAGCTGAGGTAAATAAAACGAGAGATGATGATATTATTGATGTGGATGAATATTCCAAAAACGACGTTGCAGATACTTTACTAAATTCTTTAAGCTCAAATGTAGCGATGCCAACTGGTTCTTCTGAGCCCCAAAATTTGTCCCATTTAATTGATACCGTCACAGCCAATCAAATAGAGAAACTGATACCCTCAGATGCTAGAGAAATTGTTGGAAGTGACAAGCTAGTAATTAAATCACTTTCAAATAGAAGAAACACAAATTGGAACTCGATAATTGATAAACTAACATCAGATACTGCCAAGTTTGCATGCTTATCAGAAGAAACCATAAAGAACTGGTTGCTAAAAAATGTAACATACTTACCATTTCAAACAATTGAAAAATTATACACTGCATTACAAGAATGGTCGAAGCAACAAGGAACGAATGTATCGATAGAGATGTATGACTGCATATTTAGACTGTACTCAAGACTAACGCCTACTGACTCCCATAAAACAGTAAACTATAGCAACGATATGGTAATTTCGAAATTCAAAGAATTGATTGTTCGTATGGATGAATCATCTACCAAACCAACCGAGTATAATCTAACAGCATGTATCACTTATTGTTCAAAATTGAAAGCATACGAACCAATGAATTATTTCCTAGAGAAATTTCAAAGAGAATATGGGTTAACACCGAATAAGCATACATATACGAAGATCATTCAGTTTTACGATGACATGGGTTTACAAGAACGTGCTTGGAATACATTTGACACTATGAAATTTTTATCCACTTCTCATAAACCTGACATTTTTACATATAATTTGATGCTACACATTTGTGATAGACAGAAAAATTATTCTAAAGCAATTGATTTATTTTATGAAATGGAAGATCAAAATATGACACCGAACCATTCAACATTTACTATAATTGCAAAAACATTAGCGTCCTCAAGTGCAGATAATATAGTATCGGAAGGTAATTCTGATTCACTGAAATTATTAGGTTGGAAATTCATTAACAAAATGTTCTATCAGGAGGATTTTCACAGTATTGCTTCCATGATGGCATTAGCCGCTTATGATGGAGATGTTGCATTATGTCGTGCATTATTTTTCAAATTCACAATGAATGAATTCACATCTAATAAAGACAAGCAAACAGATCAAGGTAAACTGTGGGCCAAATCAATTAAACCAGTGCTATTTAATTACCTATTAACAGCTTATTCTAGATTTAAACCTGGAAAGACACCTTTAGTATTAGGATGGCCTGATGGTGTTCAAATGAGAAGAACGGTTCTGAATTCTATTGATTACACTGGTAAATTGAATGATACGTATGATAATTTGCCATTCTTACCATTATTGAATCTGACTAGTACTGAGCAGGTACTAGCTGAATCTAATGCTTTATGGAAATTCATTTTGTCAAATGGTAACTTTGGAAAGATAGGCACCGAACTATCTGAAAACCTAAAACCTGAAATTCTGAGTAAAATTGCTACTGAGTCAACCACTTTTGATCAGTTCAAATTTAACATTTTACGTATAATTGGTGATTGGAAGATTAAAAACATGAACAATTCTATTTTTAATCACATATGTTTGGTATCCTATTTGAGTATTCCGTTGAGATTAAATAATGCCGATGAATTTTGGGAGAGATTAGATACATACACATTTAAAGAGAGTGACTTAGATGATAAGTTATTGGAGTTATACTATCAAAAAAAGCTACTTGAGCCGAAACAGATAATTTCAAAGAAGGATGACACTGGTAAAATAAGTAAAAACTATCAATCAGATACAAATATAGTATACTTAACGTCAATTCGACACAAAATTCTGTACGAAAGTTCCACATTCGAATTATCTATGAAAGGGGCCACTAAATTTGGCAATCTTGAAAGAGCAAGACACGAATGGATCGATAGAGGTAAATTTAGGAAAACTGCACATTATATACAACTGCCAATGACAAAGAAAAGCCATCTTGATGCAGAATTTGCAAAGACGATGGTGAATTTCTTTGTATCACAAAGAAAATACGATGAAGCAATGAGTATTGTGTTAACGTCAAAGAAATATATTAGATGGGAATATGGTATGATAAAGAATTTAATGAAAGGTCTTGAATCCATTGAGGATAGACGAAATATCAGAATTTTACTTGATGTTATCAATAAGAAGCCTTCTGAATTAGCGTACATCAATAAACAAATAGCAAATCTGGACTTAAATATATCTTAGGAAACAATAATCACAGAAATGAGTTAGACTGACAGTTTAACCGCACGAGATAACACTTTTCAGCCAAAAAGGGCACACATTAGCATATTAATTACTTTGTACATATGTAAAATTATATAAATAATCATGTAGATAAAACATACGAACGTCATTTATTTTATAACTCAGATGAAAGATACATAATTTTTAATCTCCTTTATCACGTTCGAATGATAGAATGCTACTAGTCTGACTGGTAATAGATATATCGCTTCCGTGATTACCATTATTACTATTCATGATATCTAAATGATCAGGAGAAGGCTCATTGGAAATTTCCAGATCTTCCAATTCTTTACCATTTGTAAAATCTAACTTTTGCTGTAAAATTTCTACCTCCTCCCTTAATTTCTTGACTTCATCTAAATAAGCTTTCCCATAATAATCAATATAATAAGTAGCACCATTATGGGCCGCACAAAGAAATATAAACATCAAGAATATTGATGCTGCAAATTTATATCTTAACCATATACTACACAACAACATTGTACTCAGTTGATAGAAATATTGCAATACGATGTATACGATAGTTGGCCAAGGCGCGTTTAATTTAACTACCCACCAATTTAAAAATTGGTGGGTAGTTAGATATTCAAAACTTGTCATTCTTTTACCGGCTTTAATCTTTGATGATTGTCTTACAGTGATGAAGAAATGATACAATGATTGCCAGACTAAGTAAAAAAATGAGGTCCATATGATATTTTTCTTTAGGTCAATTGATTTCCTTGCACCTGGAAACCTTTCCATTTTATACGATTCAGGTATACCATAATAAATAATGTACATGGTACAAGGAGGCATAATATGAATAAAACATGAAGTGGTTTTATCTATGGAATGTAAGACTAATGAATTTCTCCATGCAATAACTGCAAACGCTAAGGAACCGAAAGTGAATGCGAAACAAGATTGAAATAATGGAATTGAATCTGGTCTTATCCAAATAAATGTCAGGCACATAACATTAACGAAATAGCATAAATCTGCCATGTAATAATGGTTTTGAGTCTTGTAATATGTATAGAAACGTATCGGCATCAATATTCCGAACATGATTGTGTAATATACATGGAACCATTCAGGGAACTTACCCATTAAATAACCAATGGCAAAAATATTGAATAATGTAAAGGGATAAAATAATTTTTCTAAGACTGAAGTATTTTTGAAGAATATCAAATCTAATGGTTGGTCCAAAGCTTTTATTCTCTTGAATATTTTCTCTCTTAATTCTTTAATCGGTATTTTTGCCTTTGTACGGTAATGTCTATACAACTTGGACCTGGTCCCAGGTATTTTCTTATCATCATCTTTCTTTGTAGATCGTTTAAAGAATATAGGTAACTGTCTAGCTGCAACCTTAGAGGCTAACGGATCCAACAACTCGAAAATATTGAATATCGATAAACCAGTCTCAGAGACAATAGATTCTTCTGGGTCTTCCAAAGGTGCTAAAAAGGACATGTTTTGTAATCAATTATGAATTTAATATATCTATGTTCTTGTCACTTGAGTATCTTTTGAACTATTGATTGTGTTAAATTATTTGCAGGTAAACAAATAAAAAACTTTTGCCTATTGTTTGATCTTATTCGTATTAGAAGTCTGTTTGAATAAAGTAATTAGCAAAAGTTATATCTTCAAGAATTGAAACTGACAGTTGTTAACAAATACATCTGTTCCTGTATGGGGTACATGACTATTCATCAAACACAATGTGTGTTCCTTGAAAAAAGGGTTTCTATAAATTCTTCAGACTCATTGCACTGCTTATCAAAGCACGCTTAACAAAATCTCCGACGGATATATTTCTCGGAGGTTTTCTTGATATTGCGAAATTTAGACTGTTGGAACACCCGTAACGTCTCTAAAATTCTTCAGAATTTTTATTTCTTTTTTCCTCAAGAGAGTCAAAAGGTTTTTTGTTTTTTATTTTTATTTTTCACATCCGCTATTATTTCCTTTTTCGGATATTCCAGCTTGTCAAACTGAAAAATTTCAGAGAATTAGTTTACCTTTCACAGTGAGAAAATTCAATAACAACACACGATTCAGAATACAACGATTGCATAATGAAGGATTGTTCACCAAGTGACAAAACCTGGAAACCTTCAATGTAAGAAGCTCGGTCGTAGCTTTTGTCACTATCACAATGTTAGACATGGGATTCTTGATGATACTCTCTCTACATAGTTAGTGTCTGAGTTTTGGTACTGCGTAACATTGCTCAGTTGGGAAATATGCTGTAGAGGATACTGTATGAACCATCTTCAATCAACCTTAGTTAGTAACCTATATATCGATACTTAGGTTTAAAAAGATTAGAGTTTCTCTTATGCGTCTAGTTGTCTCTTGTTCAAAAACAAAAGATCCGTAACTAAAGTAACGAGTATGTGTAATATAAGATGAATTTATTGATGAATGACGAATTGATGTTGAGAATGACAAGGAATAATGATAACGTATAAAATATTTAAAAGAAAGTGTACATCGAATAAACTACTGCATGTGATATTGAGTTAGATGAACGGACTTGTTAGTCATGCGTATAACAGATGAGCTTGTTATACAATTATAGAAGGAATAGTCTAATTAAGAATGAAGATTACAGAAATCCTTATAACGTGGGAACTACTATCAACTGCACAAATGAATACCGAATAAAATGAAGCTTATTGAATTGACAACACCATTGTTGAGTGCTGGAACACCCGATCTAACTCCCAATATGTTTGAAAGGGTGGACTGACAAAGATAATGAACATTCCTACTGGAATACTTGAGATATAATCTTTAATTACAGAATGCGAACGCAATTACACTTAACATCTCCACTATTTATCAAAACATAACGACACTTAACGTTATCATAATATAACATTTTTACTAACAATTAATTGCAATATTCTTTATATGCAAAGTTTTAATCTAGTTAAGAAATGAAGGTTGAAGTTGACTCCTTTTCCGGTGCTAAGATCTACCCAGGTAGAGGTACTCTATTCGTCCGTGGTGACTCCAAGATCTTTAGATTCCAAAACTCTAAATCTGCTTCTCTTTTCAAGCAAAGAAAGAACCCAAGAAGAATTGCTTGGACCGTTCTATACAGAAGACACCACAAGAAAGGTATCACTGAAGAAGTTGCCAAGAAGAGATCCAGAAAGACTGTCAAGGCTCAAAGAGCTATTGTCGGTGCTTCTCTAGATTTAATCAAGGAAAGAAGATCTATCAAGCCAGAAATCAGAAAGGCTAAGAGAGATGAAAAGAAGTCTGCTGACAAGGAAAAGAAGAAGGCTGACAAGGCTGCTAGAAAGGTCGAAAAGGCTAAGCAAGCTGGTGCCCAAGGTTCCAAGGTCTCTAAGCAACAAGCTAAGGGTGCTTTCCAAAAGGTCGCTGCCACTTCTCGTTAAGTCATTTTATTATTAAAGATATTCCAAATTACAAAATTTTATTTCCACTCTAATTTAATTTAATTTAATTTAATTTAATTTTTCTTTTTTCTTTATTAATAATCTAATGGATAACAAATACACTACATGTTTCCTTTAAAATTATTTGATTGAATTAATTATGAACAATTAGTACATATGTACTTGATCGTCATAAATCCATTCTAAATAAATAATCAATATATATAAAATCACAAATACAAATATAATAATTATCATATAAAAAATCCCTACAGATTTAAGTATACGATGTCTGTAATTCGACTTGGTGTTGTTCCTCTGAGACTGAAAAACAATTTCGGAATGCGGTGAAATTTTTACTGAAGTGACAGCAAGCTCGAAAATTCGTAAACGATAGGGGTGTTGAAGAGCCATGATCTATCAAAAGAGTTTATCAAACATGATATAATTGCATCGAAGGAACTGTCGCTTGAATTATAGACTTCTTAATATTGATTAATCGCTATAGCCCTAAAACTTTTTCTAGCAGTCGTATCAGTCCAAAGTGCTAGATCACAATTTAAAAGATGTTCCAGTTCCTAAAAGTTTCTAAATTGGGACTTAAACCATTATCATCTACAATTGGGTGTACTGAGGCAGTAGGACTACCTTCATTCAAGAGGTCATTAAGTCAAACATGTAAGAGGTTAAATGTCGCTCCTTTTAAGCAGACTGTCAAGACCCCTAAACCCGAGACAGGAATCAAGAAACTTATGAAGACTTATGGTTATTCTGCATTGGTCGTTTATATTGGTGTCACATTCATCAGTCTACCATTATGCTTCTTTACTGTGCACTCCATGGGAGCTGAAAAAATAAGTATATATATGAACAGAGGGAAGCAGCTATTTGGATATGGTGAATCCACTGATGAAGCTGTCGTCGAAAAGATCAGAGAGAAGAAGATAGAATTAGAGAAACAAAGGGAGAATGGTACACATACAAGATGGAGTGAGTTTAAACAAAGTACTTTGTTGGCTGAATTCATCATTGCATACGGGTTGCACAAGAGTTTAATTTTTGTGAGGATACCTTTGACCGCAGCTGTAACCCCTACGATGGCAAGATTATTTAAACAATGGGGTTTCAAGAGACTTGTTGGTGGATCTAATATGATGAAAAACGATAAGATTATCCCAAAAGTAGGTCCAAATGGTGAATTCCCGAGACAAGATCATTCAAAATCAAGGAAATGGTTCAATGGGTTAATGTAAATAGTAAAATGACCATTTTAAAATTTTGATTGCTTTTGCTTTTGTTGTGTGTATGTCAAATGTGATAAATAATTTACGTAAATATGATGTGCAGCAAATTAAATACAAGTAACGTCCTTTATTGCATCTCAAAAGACTTGCTAATTGTAATTATTGACTTCTTCATTCATGTACATAAAAAAGAAAGAGTCTAATTTGAGATGCTCAAATATCTTAGCCATTGTAGTTGACATCATGGGTCACATCGTCTATGTCAAGTAGTTCCTTATTCTTTGAATAGATCACAAAATAAACAGGTTAAAATCCTGGTGATGCCACTATATTCAATAAGCAATACTTTAGGACGCTCTGAATTAAAAAAACTCCATCAATGAAGTTCTAATGAGTTCCCGATGAAACGTACGATTCTTTTGGCTAGCTATTCAGAATAATGTAAATCTGCCCAGACTAAGAATTTTGTTTCCCTATAGTATTTAAAAAAGTATTATGGGGAAACTCTATCTTATACCTTTAATAACTTGACTCTGGAATCTGCCATTGCAACCACTCATCACAACTTATAAACTGGGGGGGTATCATTAGCAGATCCAGTCTCACTCTATAGCTATTAATGCGATGGAGATCATTGCACAACCATGGAAAAAAGAATACGGTGTTCGTTATCTGTTTTCTGTAAAGACATTGTCTTATTGAAGTTTGGCATTTGCTCATAAATTCATACCGAGATGATGTTTCAATATGCATAATTATAAAATTAAATATGCCGTAATACAAATATTCCAACTTTAACTGCGAAAATTATGTCATAAACAGAGTATCAAAAATTTGACTTTGATCGGACTGTTGGAAATGGCTACGGTACTGCACTGAATAATATATTAGTTGACAGTTCAACGACTTCAAAAGAACCAGACTGAGTAGTAATGTACGACAGCAACTACAGCCAAAAACTCTTTTTTTCATCAAAGCAAGATGTTGTTATAAGGTTATCGGGATTATTTATTTGATGCTAGAAATTGTCGTGGCAACTTATATCTTTTCATCTAATCAATGGCATTGCATTGATAAAACAATAGATTTGTCACCTGCTCAATGAGATGGGAAATAAAAAACACGTGAGAAATCATATTTCCTAAGAAACAACTGTAGGACAACCATAGTCACAAGGAATGTCACAATATTTGGAACAGAACTCTGATAAAGACAGGTAGAAACTACAAAGAATTTGAGCTTGTGGTTTCTTTTGATTCCCATTAATATAACCGAAAAAGACAAAATAAAACAGACTCTGAGGTTTGATTGACTGATTATTAACCAATTGTGGTCATCGATAAATGAAACATCTAACTGATAATTTCAGTTCCTCGTGGATAACCCAGCCGGGAACATATCTCAGCCAATTCTTGACATTCTATTATTTAATCTTAGTTGTTTTGTGCAGCGATTGTGCATATTTTAACTCTGTTTACAATTGTCATATATTTCAGCTCTTTTGTTTCCTAATGTGTTCATTATATCTCCTACACCTCTGAACAATTATCACTTTCCTTCCTTTATTTAGTTTAAATACTGAATTACACATTTTTTTTACTTAATCTATTGTAAATTATTTCGGTTAAATGGCTATCGTCACTGATGGCACCATTGGCAATATTCCATTATTAGTATCATTATCAGCAAGTTCTATACTTCTGATGGCTTCACAATAGTAAGGCAATACCACTGTATTCGTAACTGAAATTATTTATTTTTTAATTGTTTCATTACTTCTATTGATTTACATCTTGTAATCTGACTTTTTGTTTTTTGATTCTTTTTAACATATATAAGAAGATTGATGTATATTTTGAACAAATCAGCACTTCCTTTTTTTAGTAATTACAGAAATATTTATATCAAAACAATAACCCATATTAAAGTTCACAAGAACAACCGTAATAAGTCAGCTCAATCTTTTAAAATAAATAACAATGACTACACCATTTACGAACTTTTGCATATATTGTGATCAACTAATATCAACAAATGAAAATGTTCTTTATTATACACGTCCAATAACTGAAATTGAAAAATTCCAAAAACAACTATACTGCTCAGAAAAGTGTAAATATAACGATAAATGTTCAAAATTAACAACATATACACAATTTGAGAATAGTGACAGTTTTTCAAATCTAAACGATAAAGTTCACATCTCTGAAGAATCAGTAGCCTCCGACTATACCCAGAGTCACCGTTCCTCTCGTAATGAGAACATGGTATTTCATAATACCATTGACCATGAAAATAGCAGTAGTTCAACATTCGAGTCTATACTATTCTCGCCATTACTAATTTCTGCAAATATCTCTCATATCTCAGAACAAGAAATGCTACCGAAGAATGCTATGCCATTGCAGAATAACATCCTGCATGAATTACAATCTGCATACCGTAATGTATACCCTGATAATAGTCCAAAAATGACTAATTTCTTAAATGATATATACTGCAGTTCGAAAACCCAATCGGAACATATTGCTGAAAAGAATTATACATTATGGTTAAATGCCATACATCCATCAACATAGCCTTTTATTAAAGAGTTAAGTATTCAATCTGCATATATGGAAAAACTAAATTTACACCATCATCATTTAAAACTTATATTTCAACACATCATAACATATTTACAAAATACCTATATAATAATAAATAAGCATCAATATAATTCATATTATACTATCTAGGTTGCCCGTATTTCTCTGAACTTTACAGGATACTTTTTGTATTGCATCTTCTGTACATGATAATCTGTATAACTGACAATCCAATTCATATGACGTCTCTCGAGCTATTGATCTTAGCTTATGAGAAATACAACTGATTTCGTCTAAAGCTTTATTGATAGATGAATCAATATCATCAACTGGTGAGCTGAAATCAAATTCCAATTTGTGACGGTGTTGTGCATATCTTGGAATCCGATTCTGCAGCTCCCTAGACATCGGTTCTTTTATATCTTCAGAAGGCGACAAATCAATCGAATATGGATAATTAATGTCATAAGCATGCACCTTTCTTTTCCCAGGTGAGTAATATTTGTCATAGGTAATAGCGTTACTCATATCATCTTGTATTGAAATATAAGTTATATTTTTTATAACCTTTCAATTGAGAAATATTGTTGTTAGCCATCCTGTTATATACATTAATATCATCTACGTTTCTATCTATATTATTCAGAACATCATGTTGACAGTTTAACATATTTAACGCATTAGCTCCTGATGACTCTGCTTCGAGACCCATTTTGATGATGTTTTTAAGTGATTGTAACGAATCAGTTTTAACCAACTGGATTTGCTTCAGCTCATATTGCTCACTATCTGAAGTATTGAGTCTGCTATAAGTATCATCTCTATTGGTTTCAAATATTGGGTAAGGTGACGATCGGTATATATTGTTAGCATTCGGATCCACCCTTTGTTTTGAATCAAAATTGCTTAAATGTTCAGGGGTGGAATTACGTCTTAATTTTTGAAAACTGAGACTACTTCTTAACCTTGTGCGTATAGGCGTTCTTTCATATACATGTCCTTTATATCGTGTGTCACATTTATAATTCTGATGGTTTTCCTTCCTTTTAGAGAGTTTATGTATTCTAGCTTTTGCGGACCTACCGCACTCGACAACATGTTCTTTAATTCTTGAGTACGAGTGTTTTCTTGCTTTTTTTTTATTAACATCAGAATGGCCTGTCTTTCTAATGCGCATATTAAATTTTTGAATTTTGATACACTGTTTTCCCTATGTTCAATTTCTTCAATTTTATTTCTTCCTTTTATTTAGCAAATATTTTTATTTTCCCCTAGCTTGATAGCAGATTTGAAGTTTATGAAATGATTGGGATATTATAAAGAGTATTTAGCATCTAATTCAAAAATCAATAAGTTTATGACATCTCATATCTCTTCTTTTGGAAGTCGTTACTCTTTCCTTTTTTTTTGTTTTGTAACACTTCCCGTCGCGTAACAGGAGGTGGTTCTGTCACAATCCGGCCTGTCGATACTGTGTCTGCACCATTGACTCTAAATTAAATATTAATCAAGTTATTAAATTGAAAAGTGGATCCTGTTAGGATTATGCTAATAGCAATAGCAATAAATGCACATATTAAAGAATTATAAATAGGAGTGGAGTTGAGTTAACCTATAATAAGGCGTACTTTTCACAGGCTTCAACACCAAAGTGCTCTTCAACCATATGACTGACGGCAACATTACCATATAGATTGACAAACCTTCTTCTTACAATAATATTATTATGAGAATCAGGCTGAATTTTAACTAAGACCTTCCGCCAATCCATTGTTTCTTGCCATGTTCTGGCTATGCGTTCTTGTATTCTATTGACGTTCTCGTTTGGATAAAGTACTCTACTTATAGCAGATCTGTCATTGTAGTGTGGTTCAGGTAAATCTTCTGGATGGTAGACTCTATCGTGAACAATTAAATCCTTTCTAGAAGAAGGATCCTTTATATATTCTTGAGATGGTACTGGGGCCGTCAATACAGATAATGCAGATAGCATAGTAGATGCTTCTTTTGGTGCCACAAATTTTTCATCCTCGTAAGATTGTTCTGTTGGAGGCGTTGTCTCACTTTCTGAATCTGATGACACATCAGTAACCTGAGCTCTTCCAAATTTTTTATTTTTTCTAGAATGAATCAAAGCTTGAGGCATCGCCCATTGTACTGCTGCTTTCTTATCCATATCTTCCTTAGGAATTTCACCAACTGATTTTGTTCTCGCAGCTTGAGGGGTGCTTGAAGTCTCTGATGGTAGATCTGTATTTTCTGTGTCAACATCCGATCTTTTGGTGCCCGCCTTTGCAGCTGCCTCTGTCTTTGCAGCTTCTTTCTTTTGAATCTTTTTTACTTTTGATAAACTACTCCAATCCAGGTATAATAATGCGGCCGTTCTCAATGGGACGATACCATCATGAACGATATTGGCATATGCAGTTCTATGTATGAATCGTTCAAATAGTTTTCGAACAGGTAATTGTGGTAAAATTTCTAAAATTAATTTTGGATTTTCTTGATTTTGATATTTTGGATCATCTATATATAGACCGTCTTTCGATGCTAATGGAGTGTACCTTAGGTTCAAATCCCTGCCTGTCAAACCAAATGTTCCCACGTCCAAAGGTAATGAGATATACAATGGATAATCGCCAATGACACCAATGAAAGGACTTGCCAATGCAATAAAATTGATAGGCTTCACACCTGTCTCTGGATGGAAAAGATCCGGCCTTTTCATCATTGCATAATGGACAGCCATAGATTGTGTTGGTCCACCTAGTGAGTGTCCAATAAATGAAATCTTATTCACGTTATATGTTTTGTTTAATTCATCTAATATTTTAACGACATATTTCCCAACTCTTCTGCCAATGTGATGTATACCTCTTGCTGAATTACCCATATTATCCATACATCCTCTTACAATAATATTTGGATTTATTGGATCATCCATTGGATAAGTCTTTTCCTCAATTTTATCCTTCATGTATAACATGTCACATCCTACATTTGAAAAAATACCATGTGTAATTATCACTAAATGAACAGGTTTGTCAGGATATTTAGGTGGTAGATTCCATAAAGATTTGGTGTCCCATTCTTCACATTTAATACCCTCTACCGAATCAACTTTTCTTTTCTTAGATCTCATTCTTGTTGATCTTTTTGACGTACCTACTTTAATTGAATATTTCAATTTTGGGAATGTTAATACAGCTAGTTGTGAAATTATATCAATTGTCCATGAATAAATGCTAGTACCCTTGATGTTTGAATTTTCATTAAATAATAAAGTAGATTTAAATTTTTCATTTGGTTTTAAATTTTCAACAAATGGTATAATTTCTTTCCCTTTGAAAGGTTTGTCCTCATTATAATTATAAGGCCTAATATCACAATAGAAAGAATATGGACCAGTCAAATAAACTGGATTCAATAACGCATTTTCATTATTTTTAATTTTGATAAATAATTGATCTATATCAATTTTTTGATCAGTTAATTTTTGTTTATCAATGGTAATTCTGTATCTCGAAATATCACCTACACCTAAATGTCTTGTTTCATGAATCAGCAGTAAACCCTCACCAGATTGTTCTGATTGTCGTTGCTCGTTTGTCATTACAGTTGGCATCTCTCAAACTAGATCGAAATTGGAAACTTTGCACAAAAACGCTCGCTTAGTCAATAGTATTAACTTAACTAACCTCTTAAAGCAGTTCCTTATACACTTTCCCCAGATAATAAACAAGAAAATACACAAGATATAATGAATATATATTTACGAGATATTATTTATGGAACCGTTGAGTTTCTCGATGAGCCCTGTTTCCAATTTATCAACAAATTTGACAATCATCGATTTGTCAGGCGTCTATAACTTCTTCCTTATTGTTTTTTCTTTTTTTGCTTTTCCCGCTACCGACATTTGTTGGTTCCATTTTCCGATTCCGTTCCGTCCACGAAATTAACTGAGATTGTTTTTAACAACAATTATACATAGTCAGTATTGATGACAACAGCCTATGTTATATATAAACGTGGAACAGTATCATATTGCAATGCCAAACTAGTTTGTGATGAAATTCATAGTGAGTAATATATGCAGGAATTCAGTTCCTCATTTGATATATCTGTTCTATTCTGAATAAGTGAACTAGATTTCCTGCCAATGAAAAATATAATATAAAACGCACGTACTATATCGCTGTATACACAATCATAATCAAGTAATTTCTTGGATACAAAACTATGATCCGTCAAACAGATAATTTATGTCGAAGCAAACCTCGCTATAGCTAACAACTGTGTAATTCACCTCCTTGTGTGTAATTAGCTATTACCTTCACTGAAATAAATTTTGTTCCAAAGGGTTAATACGGGTCCCTCTGAGGAAGACCGGTAGTTTTGGATTGACATTTTTTTCCGCATAGTAAATTACAGGTATGTTTATAGTAATTGTTATGTAAGTCGAGTTAAAGGCTATATAGATATTTCAGTATGAATCTCTCTTTAAGGCACTAATAATTCCATTTATACTAGAGGTCATATAATATACTAAGCAATTATTACACGACTACATGCAAGATTTTAAAATTACAACTAAAGTCAATCATTTATTCTGAACATTACAGACAATAACCCATCACTTCAACGAAACAACTAAACATTCATAACAAGATAACCATTTGAGTAAAACCCAAAAGATGGAATCCGAATCAATACCGTATAGATTAAAAGAAACGATATCCTCGTTTTATAAAATTGATACTATTCAGAAAATTAATTATGAACAATATATTCCAAAAAATCAAGATGAACGCTGGTCGATTCAAATGGAACTTAATATAAGGAAACAAGATCCAAAAAATCTTGTTGCTTTATTATCCAAGGAACTTTGGAGATTCAGTATAAATGATGATGTAATACCACCATTACCACACTTAGATAATGAACCAGTACCACAGAATGCGACAACTAATTCAGAAAATGGTACTTTGTCAGACAATAATGATTCAAATAAAAATATTATACCGGAAAAGAAAGGTGAATTTAATGCAGATTATTCAAAACCGAATTTACCCCCATATTACGCATTGTTTTTGAAAGCTTTAAGGAAAAGCATATATATTAATATGGCTTTAAGATCAAGTAATACATTGGTACAATTCAGTAATGCATGTATAATGCTGAATTCAAATAAAACTGATGACAAAAATTTCTTAGTACAAATAGAGCCGCATTTATTCTCAAATAGTGATTTAGCTTTATCAATATGTATCAAAGATTTAAAATTAACTCAATTGGATGACGATTTAATCAATAGTAACTTTTTGAAAAATAATGCAATTTATATGGCTCCCTCAGGAATTCGAGCTTACATTAAGGACACAACAAAATCTAAATACTTAGTACCGCCTCCAAGTAATGCAGACGTTTTATTAAGTACACTACGTTTTTCTCATGGTATAGATCTAACAAAAAGGAAGAGTTTGAAATGGATATCGATGGTACCACATTTAGGTCATTTAAATGGTCATACACCTGCAATTGCTTCATATATGGTATCACCCACCGAAAGGAGAAGTATAGCATGGCCATTAGAACTTTGTTTAGTGCAGCCTGCACATGATAATAATTCAAGTAAGATAGATAATCTCCCAGTACAAGATTTTCAAAATGCATTAGATATGATCGATGATTTTATTCAAATCAAACAAACATCTGCATATAGGACACCAGGAAGTTCAGGTGCTTTAGGGACAAATCCAATGAGCTCAGGCGGTCCATATACGGAACAATTCTTAACATTTAATAAGAAATCGGTATCAAGCGTGAATGGTATTGGATTGTCACCATTGGGTGGAGTGCAAAGTACATTACGAAATACAAATACTCTGGATCCAGGAAGTAATCTGGCTACTAATAGTCGTGGAATATCACCTCAGTTTGCTGCTATTGATAAACTAACGTCTAATCCACCAGATTTATTCACGGAAGAGTTCTCTACTACACCAATGAGTAATGAACATAATAATAATAATCAATTATTTAATGATAGGAAACAAGATTTAAAGTTAAGTCCATTGAAAATTGAGACAGATAGATCAATGATGATTATGGATGATGTATTAGAAGATGACGGCAATAACAACAATAGCAATAGTACCAATGATGATAAAGATCTTTTTGGTGATGACGACGACGATCTAATTGAAGTTAAAGATCCAAGTTGTCAGTCCTTCACACCAGAAGAAAAAGTTCCAATGGATGATATTTCTATTAGTAGAGAAGATGAAGATGATGACGAAGATCTGTTTGGAGATACCTCCGGTGAAGAGACCAAACCGACCGTTGCAAAGGCCACTTCGGATGAAATTACCGAGGATATGTTTGGGATGTCCGATGATGAGGATGGGAATAATAGAAATTCTGCTAAGAATACAATCAAATCTAAAAGTTCTGGAGATGATTCATTTTCTGGAAGTAATGAGCCATTTGAATTGAAGAAGAAACAAAATTTGAAAAGAAAATATTTAGATATCCCAATTGAGGAGATGACATTATCTAATAGTCCATTATACACAGATCCTGGTGCCCCATTGCCAATAGAAACACCAAGAGAAAGAAGAAAGAGTGTTTTCGCACCTTTGACTTTCAATCCCAAGATTGAAAATAATGTTGATAATAAATATAAGAATGGTGGTAAATTTTCGTTCTCTCCATCACAGAAGGAGGAAGCATTGAAATTCGATGTATCAACGGGTGAAATATCTAGTTCCGATGAAGAAGATAGTGATTCAAGTCTAGAATCCTTTGACTATCCAAATATTAAAAATGATCTGAGAGCACTGGATGGTCCCACAACTGATTATGGCACTATTCCAAGTATTCAAGATACTCTCCCACCAGGTTTGCTATCAGGTGGTTTCAACGGCAATAATGATTTATACAATAACAGGGAGGGTCCAAATTCAATTTGGCGTCTACCACCTAGTGAGATTCCTCAAACTGACTCCCCATTAAAATCGATCGAAACATCAATCCCATCGCCTATTGAAGGTAGTAATCATTCGGATAATTTTACTAAAGTACTAACAGAAGGAAATTTTAAGTTAACTGATTCAGGTTTGAACAAGACTGTTCTAGAACAAAAAAAGCCTTTACCAAACGACATTTCTGAATCTGGAAATGATTCATCCACCTCAGAAACTTCAATTACAGTGAAGAAAAGTACATCAAGTAGTATACCATTCTTATTGAGACATCTACCATTATCATCCATTCCAGATTTTTTCCTATCTGAGAATCCTACTATTACAATCAATGCAAACGATACCAATATTCTAGATCAATTATGCGAACAAATTGTCTTTGATTATAGTTTATTGAAAAAATTTAAACTCCCAACATTTAAATACGAGGGTGTAAATGTTGATTCAGGTGGTATAGTTAAAGATACAATGGAAACCCTTTTTCCAAAATTTGAACAGATGGCTGGTAATGTATTAATCAATAAAATCTTCCCAATCAAGGAACCGTTTGTATATGTAAAGAAACAAGAAGAATTGATAAAAGTTAAATCTTGCATTCAAGACTATGTGAAGTTCTTAAATTTCAAGGCTCCCTTTGGTATTAAGAATTTCAAATTTTTATTATTAACAAGTACACTAAACAGTGGCTGTTTCCCATTTGTTTCTACTTTATCTCAAACATATATTAGTCAAGAGTTTGGATTTTGTGAATTACTGAAATTGAATGCGGAAGATGTCAACGG
>PPOO01000904.1:105451-120185 GCA_003708545.1 Maudiozyma turicensis
GTTTGATTAATTTGAAGGATTACAAAAGAACTAAGTTACTTTTATTAGCAGCACAAATCGTGTCTTATTGTTCAACCAATAAGAATTCCGGAAATGATGCAAATCTGATGATTATACTTCCACTGGAGAATAATGATCTAGATGAATTTGTTACAAAGACTAAAATTTTCCAATTGATAAGAAATGAAGTAAAATCGAAAATACCAAATCTAGAATTGTATTTTAAGCTTGTGCCAATTGAAATAATTAGAAATCCACTAACATCGGTTGATTCGTATTATAATTTATGTGCCAGTATTTATAACATTCTACCATCTAAGAAAATCAAGTATACGGCCATTGCTCATAAAGCGCCAGAAAAGGTTACATTCAGAACTATGAAGGCTTCCCAGGGATCATCTGTGATTCATTATGATGTATATATACATTTGGCTTATTCTAGGAGTGTTGACAAACAATGGATATTTGCAGCATTATCTGATAGTGATGGCCATGAAAATCTGATTAAATCCTGGTTTGTTGGAGATTCAAAGAGTGCATTTGATAATGCCTGTAGTGAAATTTGGGCAATGGCATTATCCTTAGCCAGTCAACAATATGGTAAAATATGTCTAATTCTCACCAGATTGGATGGTGTATTACCAGATGATGAATTGATGAATTGGAGAAGGTTATCTGGCCGTAATGTTCATCTAGCTGTGGTTTGTGTCGATGACAGTGAGAAGATAGCCTTTGTCGATGAAGAGAGAATATACCCGACATTTAAACCGATATTCAAGAATAATAATTTGGCCCAAAGTGTGAATCCTAAGAAAATTGACAATTATGAGATTAGAAATATCGACGAAGATATCCACGGTGTAATATTTGACCATCCATTCCCATTAGCAAATTCGCAGCATCGTTGTGCCATTAAGAGTGGTGCATTAGTTAGATTCAAGAGAAATTCAGGTAATTCTACATGGGATAAATTCGAGGTCAATTTGTTAAATTGTCCACATTCAGATAGTACCCAATTATTAGAGACTATCCTACACGAATTCAGAAACCTGGCATCATTAAATACGTGGTTCGGCATTACTAGCGGTGAGAAACCACATATTCCTTGGCATGTGTTAGCTGTCAAGAAGATGATGAACGTCATGGTTCACACCAGAATACAGATAGAGGCCAAACAGTCAACCACCTGATACTGTCATAGTATTTCAGCCAAACCGCTATTCAATCATCACGTCTGACCTTGTATTGCATTGCGTTGCCTAATAAAGAATTGTACCGCATGCATCTAAATCATGTTAAAAATCCGCGGGGTTAAGCGTCGAATATGCTATATGTATGTAACAATTGTCGCCAAGGAAACAAGTTTGAGTTACGATCGTTTCTGCGTCACATTTCGACAAAGCGATGACATTTGAAGAAATATATATTTTTCAACGGTCAACTGTTACATGATAAAATTAACAATACAGGACAAAGGATGCAACCTTAACAATAGAGGTGACGTGAACTTACATTAATATTATTAACTATCATTATTATCTTTTTCTTCTTCTTCTTCTTCTTCTTCTTCTTCTTCTTCTTCTTCTTCTTCTTCTCTCAATATGTAGTTAAATATATGCATATAAATAGAAAGAGTCTCAATTAGGGCATTATAAATTATCAATTAGTGAATAAGTTGAGGGAAATTAACAGAAGTAACTTAAACTGTAATAGAAAAACAGAATATAACCTTTTGTAAGAAAAAAGCTAATATCATTTAATGAAAATATACATATGTCAAGATGACCAGTAATATAGCAGATCTAAAATCCGTTTTACATAAATATCCAAACTTCCCTGTAAAGGGAGTTTTGTTTGAAGATTTTCTTCCTATATTTAGAGATCACAGACTTTTCAAAAAATTAATTAACTGTTTTAAGAATCATTTGGATGAACAATTTAAAGATATTAAAATAGACTATATAGTAGGAATTGAAGCCAGAGGGTTTCTTTTTGGACCATCTCTAGCGTTAGCAATGAACAGTGGTTTCGTTCCAATAAGGAAACAAGGGAAACTTCCAGGTGAATGTTTCGCAGTAGAATATGAAAAGGAATACGGTACCGACATATTCGAGATACAGAAGGGCTCTATCCCAATAGGTGCAAATGTTATTATCCTGGATGATATAATTGCTACTGGTGGTACAGCACTTGCCGCTTTTAAATTGATGGAAGAAATGAAAGTTACAGTTCTAGAGTTTGATTTTGTGATGGAATTAGACTTCTTAAAAGGTAGAAAACAATTAGATGCTCCTGTTTTCACATTGTTGAAAGAACAAGAACAAGCTCTAGCTACAAAGAACTAATAAATTAAAACGAAATACAGGAGGATGATCGTGTTAATATAAAGCTGTGCTCTCAATGTATAAATTAATTAATTATTAGAAAATGCGTATATTAGCAGAGTATGTTGATATATCAGATATATATATATATATATACTTATAGATTTGAATAATATTATCTGGTATATCTAACACTTCTACCGGAAGACCTGAATCTGCTACTTGTAGATAATAGAGATTCATCTACCTCATCTAATACTGTGGATATATAATATTCACCTCCTCTATGAGTCCAAGAGACACTATTTTCTGCAAATTTTTGTTTTTTGATTTGTAATCTACTCAATATGTTTTCAATATTATAAAAATCAATAGTATACCCTAAACTTCTTAGATTCTTTAAACTTATAATTTTACAACCGACTTTTGCATGTTGCAATAGCTTCTCAACTTCTCTATTCAGTTTGCTATCAAATAAGAAATTATTTATCAATAGAACATCACATTGAGCGATCAATTCTATCACTCTTGGATTGTCAACAAAACTTTCTCTTAATCTAAACTCGAACTGTGGCACTGTGAAACCCATCAATTTACAACGTGCATTAAACTCCTTTAACTGAATTAATGTTAAATCACTTGCGTCAGGCATGATTTCGCAACCTAACCCTAATGAGCAACCATATTCTAGACCTGCTTGCAAAACACAATTGTCAACACCTGAACCAAGATCCATAAAGATCTTACTAGGACCCAAATCACATTGATCATAAACATCTGTTAAGAAACTCGGTAAAAGTTCACCATAGACATAATTTGAAAATGCAGCATAATGTCTTAATTTACTTGCATCTGGATGGATACTTCTTGTGTAGACAATATGCAAAAAATCATGAAGGAATGCGACAGGCATTTCGGTTATCGCACACAGATGATCAATAATATCTCTTCTGTGTATCGTTTTGATGATCTTGTTATAATTGTTTACTGTCTCAATGAATAATTCATCATTGGAATTATCGAATGCTTCATTTAAAATTGGTATTATATCAGTATTAACCTTTTCACGATATTCTGCAGGTAGATATATTAAAGCAGTGTACTCAATTAGTTTGCCAATTTCTGCCATTGGATTGAACAATTCACAATCTTCCTCAAAACAAACTTTATATTCTTCTTGATAATCTGGATATAATACACTTTGTAATTTTACAATTTTTTGATTTGGATTCTCTACTGAATTACGGCCCATCTTATGATTTACTAGAGCCTTTGCAGGTATTGGTATATCATGTAATTTATCATTTCTGAATAACTCTTGAACATTGAAAAAATGACGTCTTACAGGAATCATTGGACCATCAGTTTCAATGAATGATGATGGGCCATCGTCGTCTCCTTCTTCTTCTATTACTTCTTTTATACTTTCATCTAGATCGGTACTTATACTTGATTGATAATGGGGAACCTCCCTGGCTGGCATCTTTGAAATAGATTCATCTTCAGGTATATAATCTTCGTCATCATCATTGTCATCTTTTTTATTTTTATTAGATCTTTTCGTAATATGACCGTATTTCCTACCATATTTCTTAGGAGTATGTACATGTTCGGTTGTCTTGATAGACTGTATATCATTTATAGTTTTTTTCTTCCTTTTTTTCAAAAGATTACTACTGGTAGTAGTTTCATGTTTCAATGTTATCTTATCGTCAGCCTTATGATAATCTGTCTTCTCTTCATGATTATCGGATGATCTTTTTGAGGAACTTTTTGGCATACGATATTCATAAGTAGAATAGTATCTATGAGCATCTTCTAAGATATCTTGTAATTCTGCAGACTTTTTAACTTTTTTAATATGTTCTTTCTTTGCTGCTTTTTCATCCTCTTCCACCTTTGGATTGGCAGATGGTGAATGTGTCATTGATACCTGAACATTCTTCTGACTGTTTGAAAATATTGAACTGCTAGTTGATGAGGGATTCGATATCACTGAATCTTCCCTCATGTCTGAATCCATCTCTTTGATTTTCTTAATATTATGAATGTGTCTAATGTACTTAATAAACCTGTAAATGAAAGTTTAAAATATAAAGGGAACGGCAATTGTATTGAATGATTCAAATAATTTTAGAATACTGTAGCCGCAATGTATATAAGCTTGTCAATAATTATTAACACAGGTAAAGACGTTAAACTTTTTCAACTGAAAGATTAACAATACCTGACCTTTAAGGTATAACAATAACTCATCAAACTATTATAACAGAATTGTTATTACATATATACGTATTTATTAAAATTGAGTAATAACAGACGCAAAGTAGATTACTATGAGTTATTCTCATAAATGTTAACTAACGTGTAACGCGAATATTGAAAATTGTTCCCGATATGTAGAAAGAATTGTGATTAATTAATAGCGGAAGCGTCCAATTTATTAAGAAAACAAATTTCTGTTTTGTTTCCACAAAAGATCTATGATGGTTGATAAGCTAGGGTATGAAGATGGTATGATCTATATTGAACTGTTGTAAAGGATAATATTATTATAAGTGGTGTCTGGAGAATTACCGATACTCACAGCTTTCCACTGATATGGCTTTAAGTAGGCAATTTATTGGCGTTGTTTGAAGTATAGAAAGTGCGGATATTCTATTATGAAGGACAGATATATATGATACAGGTATATATGTAGGTGTGTAAATAGTTCGGATATCTACACTGATTTTTCCATGGAATCCTTATTCAGTGAATCATCACCATTCTCATTAAACTTTTCAATCTTTTTTCTGATCAGTTTACGTTTCTTTAGAACTGGTGATTTCCGTAAATTTAATTTACGTGGTTTCTTCTTAGGTGTATCTGCATTGTTTGCTTCATAATCTTCTTCATCATCATCATCATCATCATCTCTTGAGAAATCGTTTAAACTTGGGATATCGACATTATCCAATTGTTTGACTTTTCTTTTCTTACTGCTACTTTCACTATTGGTATTTGTTGATTGTGAATGATTATCAAATGATTTTAAAAAAGATTCCTCGTGTTCCATTCTAGGTCTACGTATAGTTTTCGATGGACTCTCAATACTGTCATCTGTACTATCATCATCTTCCGAAAATGTTTCTTTCTTTGAATCGAATATCGTACCCTTCCTACTACCGTTATTATTACTATTATTTGTATTGTTCCCACTCCCATTACTTATCTTAAGCCCTCTTTTCAAACCTCTTTTAGCCACTGGGGATAGCAAATGATAATCGAATTTTTTCTTATCTGATTCGTTCTCCTCAGTAACGTACTCATCCTCGCTGCTTCTTTCTTCCCCATTCACCATCTTCTTCTTTTTATTATTATTGGCTGATCTTTGTCTCCTTTTCAACGATTCAATAGTTTTCTTAAACTTAACAATCTTCGATTCACTCAATGCCTTATACGACTTCTGTTGTTCCTGCAGGGATTCATTCTTCCTTTTCAAATCCTGCAATTGTGAAGTCAAATCCGTCAATTGTCTCTGTAACAAAAGTGTCTCATTAGCAATCTTTGGTGCAATATTCCCACTATTCGCCCTCGTATCGTCATCTTTCTTGTTATTCTCTGTTATATATGTCTGTTGGGACTCATTATATATTCGGTTGGATTCGAGCACAGCTTTATAGTAATCCACTAACAATTGCAATACGCTAGACATCTCTTATATTGTTGTATGTCTTGTGTGTCTAGCCAAGGAATGGGGAGGTACTAAAATGAACTTACATATATAAAGGTATTTTAAATATGGGATCAACTGTGAGGGACACTAACAAAATTTTTCAGAGCGATGCGAATTCGATGAAATCTGTGTGTCTGTGTGTGTTTCACTCATTAGGTATGGCTAAAAAAGAATGAACGAAATGACGAGAATATATTAATGTATATATGTATATATAAATGCGAATATGCGAGTATGCTAGATTGTCTATAATGAATGATAAATTGGTTGGAAATCATTTTCAATATCTGTTATAGGAGAAAATTGTTTTATGGGTTCTGATTCATTTTCTTCACTATTAATCAATGCAAATGATATCAATACTAAGGATGCACCAATTACATAGCTTATTGTAATATATCTATTCTTGAAGATTACATCTCCGATCATTGCGAATGGGATGGTTAATGATAATCCTACAGTGACAGTTAATGGACTTGTCAATAGAATTGCTTTAGCCCAACAATAATCACTGATGAAAGTAATTGTACCATTAATTAATAGAAGATATAATACAGTTGAAGATTGTGGCAATTCAATTGTTTCTATACCTGAATAATGTAAGAATAAAATGATTGGCCACATAGTAATCATTGTAAATAAACCAACAAACCCAAAGAATAATTTAATATTAAATTTAGATTCATCTTTAATTGATCTTTTCAATAATGTACTATATAAGCCATAAACCAATGCACCGATCAATGCCAAGGAGTTGCCAATTACTACTTGAATTTTAGTGAAGGATACTTCTGGCATAATTGAATCTGATTCTGTAACCACGATGATTCCAATAAAAGAAATTAATAAACCTAACAATTTTTTAGAATTTATTGATTCAACTTGTAAAATGGCACCAATGAATAGAGTGAAAAATGATGAAGTTGAGGATAAAATAGTTTGAGATGCAACTGAAGTATATGATAATGAGGCATTTGATGAAAAATTTGCAATGAACCAAAGTATGCAAAAGATACCACTTAATTTTATAGTTTGTTTTATTGACATTGCAATAGGACTGTCAGAATTATCCTTTGTAGATAATAATGGCGTAATATCGGATTCTACTTCAGAATCACAATCAAATGGAGCATTATTAATTGTTTCAAATTTTTCATCTTCTTCAAATTGGGTATTCTTTCCAGTATAACCTAATAATTGTTTCCATGATGGGATCAAATACAATATAAACGATGAAACATTTAAATAGGTGATTAAAAATGGTTTCTTATATGAATTAACTTCGAATACTTGATTTAAAATAAATGACGATGAAACCCATGATAGGATAACTATCAAAATCATAAACAGTCCAATAAACCAATTCTTACGTGATTGTTCCATAACTAGATGTGTCTATGTGTATGTGTAGTAGATATTTTCTTATATCTATCAAATTGAGAGAAGTTACGAATAATCAGTAAATATAATATAGTATAGCTATACCCTCTATATATATATATATATATATATATATAAACACATTTTCAGCATTACTCTCTAAACTAAAGCACAATCGGATTAAACGGATTAGCTAAGAAATAATGTCATCGATTATAATAGCCACAGTTTAATAGAGCGACGAAAAGGCAGAGACAAAATTTATTTATTGTGTGGGCGCATAATATAATATACTGATTCACTGCAAATTACGCGGTCTCTGTGCTTGTCACTCTGTACGTATCGCTCCGTTTTTGACTTCTTTTCCAGTTTTCTCTGCAGGTCCTGCGGGGGTTTCTCTCTCACAGACCCTCTCCCCCCCGAGTCGGCGGTTTGTGCAGCAATTTGTTACCTCGAGATTCCCACAACTTGCCTTTGTCAATTTCGTTGCTGCCTACGTTGTTGCCGTGCGTGTAGTATATACCCGCAGGGAGGAGGCGTCAATTGTCTTTTTGTCCGTTTGTCCGCTGGTTGTCTCAGACGCGGCCAGAGAGAACACACCATGGAGGAAGGGACAAGGGGGTCCCACAGTTTGTTTTGTCCCACCGTGTGTAGGTGTGTTGGCACGTGACTTGACAAAACTGTGTAACAGTCACGTGCCTTCAGCAAAATTTCATAGGGTTTCCGTCTTCGTTTCCGCTTCTATTAGGGTTTCTAGTAGTAGTACGTTGTAACTTAGCGTTTGTGTATGTCTGTCTACTGATAAACCGATTCATCCGAGTATAAAATGTCACATACATCCATTATTGGTATATCTACAACACCACTAGTCTCCTGAAACGCATATTGGTTCAATAATTCATTACGTGTGTTTGGAGTCACTATTTGACTGCGATCATCAATTATTGTTCTATAATCATCAATATCAACAGCTAATATATCCTCATCATATAATTGTAATCCGATATACGCAAACAACATCGCCATCAACCCTAACGCTTGTCCAATAATGATCCATTTTCTTTGTGGTAATACACCTATTAATTTCTTAACAAATCGATTATAATTTGAATCAATTGGTATACTCGTATTATCATTAAATGGTAATAATGACCACGTAATTAAAAATACTAATATTAAAGTCGCAGTAAAATGATGTGCAAATCTATAATATTATTTACCTTGAGATAACACATTACTAGTTTTTATAGGTATTTGTTCTTCTTCATTAATTAATCTGCCTGACATTATGCAGTTCTCTTCTTCTACCTCAATAGATCTGTTCATTATTGCAGTAGTATAACAACCTACACCTAGTTTCTGTTCTAGTCTATTCTGCAAACCTGTCATCATGCATATATATATATAGACGTTACTACTACCTCCGTTAATCAAATATATATCGAACTGTTCAGTTCAGAGAACTGAAACTTTTTCGATTACTTTCGCTTGCGTTACGTGAAAAAAGAAAACAGAAAAAAATATGTCAAAAGCGTCTGTGTGTGTTGTGTGTTCAATACTTCTTATTAGGATCTCTGCCCTATCTTCTCCTGCCTCACTCCCCCTCCCCAGGATTAAGTAATATAATTTTAACAACGGTATTGACACAGCATTAACAACATCAAATATCTACAATGATCATCTTATAAATATATCTTTTATTAATATCATTCAAAAGGGACAATTATGGAAAGAATAATACAACAGACAGATTCTGATGCTTTTGCAAGTAAATTATGTGCAATAAATTATAAATATTTACCTCCTACACCATGTGCAATAACGGGAACTATAGATGATGATTTACAATCTTTATATCAAAATATTGCTACTTTACATATTGACTATTATCATAATTTGAAAGAAGAAAATAGAAACGTGTATGGGAAGATAAATAAATTGATGAGAAACCCCTTTCCTGTAATGAATTATGGTACTTATTTAAGAACAATGGCAATAGATTCATCAATTATAAATTATATTAATAATGAATTACCGCTGAAGGAGACAAAATTTCAAATCGTTAATTTTGGCAGTGGTTCAGATCTGAGATTTATTCAATATTTAGAAAAATTCAATAAAAGGATATCAAAATTTATTGATCTAGATTTTAAGGATGCAATCAATCTTAAGAAGAAAATTCTAAGTAAGTCAAATCTTTTAAATCAATTAGTTACAAAATATAATGATCAATTCATCATGTTAGAAGGTGATCTGAAGGATATTACAACTACTATGAAACAATTAGTACAAAATTTAGATCTAACAATACCAACTATATTCATTACAGAATGTGTGTTATGTTATATGACACAAATAGATTCTCAAAATTTAATTACAAAAATAATGAATAATTTTCAAAAAGGTGTATGGGTATCATATGATCCTATAGGTGGTTCGAATCCAAATGATAAATTTGGTATAATCATGAAAAGAAATTTATTAGAATCAAGAAATTTAGATATGCCAACTTTATTGATATATAATTCAAAATCAAATTATCCAGATAGATGGAACTTGGACAACAATAATAATTCTGCATCTATCGATATTAGAGATATGTGGGATTTCGTATCTCAATCAATTACTGACAAAGAGCAAAAAAGATTAAGATCATTACAATTTTTGGACGAAATCGAAGAATTGAAAATTATGCAATCACATTATGTAATATTAAATACAGCATGGAATATATAGAATTAATTTTAGTGACAACTTCAAAAAAAGAAAAGAAAAAAAAGTGGAAAAAATATACTATGGAGTCTTTATTATTTGCATTTGACAATTACCTAAACATTGTACCACTGCTTTCCCCTTGACCCCTCCATGCATTCGTAACAACAGCTTCTTTTTGTAAGTAATATAATCTTGCTGCTTCTCTTATATGTTCGGGCATCAGTGGACTATTCTGGTATTTCTCAAAGCTTATATCTAATGAATTGAACGTTTTGACAAGTCTGTTGTATCGCGTTATTAAACCACTTCTTACTTCCTGCGTATTCTTCTCACTTTTCAGAAGTTTATTACCAGATATTACTTCCTTCATCTCATTATCTTCATCATCATAATAAGTATCACTTTCATTCTCATCAATACTATCATTATCAAATAGTTCATTAACATTAAATTCTGGATTATTAGTAGTATCATTAGCATTAGAATTGTTTTTCTCTACTAATATGGTAAGTTTCTTTAAATATTTCTTCAATTTATGACCAATTTCTCTTCTTTTATCATATTCACAAACCATCTTACCAACAAATGCTTTTTTTCTTACATCTAATGCAAGTTCAATAATTTCACCTGCAAATACTTTACCTATAGCCTGCAAAAAGACACGCAAATTTTCAGTTATCGTTTGATTGCATACCGTTGTCGCAAGTTTCTTTACTTGGCCTTTATTTAACGATGTTCTATGAAACACCTCAAATCGATTACTTTGATCCTCATCAAGGTTCATTACTAACAATTTAAATTGATCATCATAACTCAATTCTTCTGATGATCCATTTTCTTGCTGTATGGAATCCATCTCTTCTTCTCGAGTCTCGTCATAAACATCCTTCACAAACGTTAAATCAGAAGGTACTTTGTTTAATTTATTATCTGATACCTGTTGAGGTTCACTACCGGGTCCAAAATTATAATTATTCATATTTAAGAATGTATTCATGGTCCCACCAGTTCTAATCTCTTTCAGTTTCCAAGACATATAATCGTGATCCTCTGAAAGTACTTGATCAATCATTTGTTTCGTGGAATAATAGTTAGCTATCGTTAAAATCTGTTGATAGTTTCCCTTTGGAAGAGTATCTAATGGTCCCTGATGGTCTGTCATATTATGCTTCTTATGGGGTTGTGGGTTGTAGCTTTAGTGATACGAGGTTCTTTAGTCAATCCGGGAGTTTCAGTATTTCACACTTTTTATTGCTGTTTAACAAGATACCTGTCTTTTTGAAGTGATGTGTGGATGAGTTTGAATATCTGCTTTTCGAGATAATTTTTTCGCTTTAGTCATTTTTTTCCACCAAAGTTGACATTTCGCTAGAGGACTGAAAAGAAATATCAAGTGACAGCAACAGAAACAAAATACGCCTACCTCGAGTTTTGGGAGTTGTAGCGAGATATCAATTGTTATACACTTTGTTGTGATGACTATATATGACTACAACTAAAGGACAAAAAGGATAGATACAATATGTCAGATTCTATTACGGTTTTGGGCGGTTGTCTAGTATTTATGCTCCTCCTTTTAAATATAATTACCATTGTGTTTATACTTGCTTGAATAACAAGATCTTCAAAAGGAGTAAATTACACAACTACCTTACCTATTTACCTCTTGTCTAGGAAGACATTTTGTGATCAACAGTTTTTTCTTACTTCTGAAAATTCTTCATACTTCTTAAATATCAGAATGACCAGCAAAAATTTAAAATAAATCAAGTTTTACAAAAGAAGAACGACAAATTTAGTGTCTTTCTCTATAAATAATATTTACAAAATTAGCCATCAATTATTTATTATCTGCAACCCACAAATCTGTCAACTCCTTACCTAATATCTTTAATTTCTGTTCACCTTCATGTTTCCACGAACAGATTGTTTGATATTCACAATGTTTACAATATGTCAAGAAATTTTCTAGCGTTTGATCTATGGGCTCGACATGTCTCTTACCCAATAAATAATTTGTTCTATCGGAGTTATGTTCTTTCAACAACAATTCATTATATTTGAATGGAACATTATGGAAATTCTTCCCCCTACAATAGTATTCAATTAATAGATCATCTGATAACAGCGAGTTAAATAGATTATAGGTTTGTGCTAATCTGGCGGCAAAATATCTTAATGTTACAGGCTTTTTCAAAGTCACCATGAATTCTCGAGATTTCTCCTTTAAGTCAGGAGATAAACTATCATATTGTTCTGAAAAATCCTTAAAACCAACTGTTTTCTGTGGTATAGTAGTATCATATGGTTTAAAGTTTATCCCTTCACCATCTCTTAATCTTCTCATATCGGGTATAATTGAAGGATTCTTCATCATTAATGCTACAATTTCTAATGGTTCTAAAGGTTTATCAATATCTAATTCTCTTTTCTTCGCATTTAAAAGTAACATGGAATATGTATGTTCAGGATTCAATGTTAGAATATTCAGAAAATTTTTATAGTACATGATTTGTAATTTTGATGCTCTTTGTACAGATGTTTGATTTGGAATTGTAAACATTTGCCTCGTTTTAACATCTGTTAGTTGCAGTTTCCAATTATCAATCCTTTTCGGGATCTCTGTCTGCAAGGACGATATTAATATAGGTAAGTCGTTTGTAATGTTGATATCATTAAAGATATCATCAAATAAATCGAACTTAGTATAAGTTTCTGAATTATTAATCCATTTCAAATGATCAATAATACCACTAACAAGCATGACATTTTTTGAATCCTCTTTTTGTTTTTCTACAAAAGCATCAACATCAACTAAGAATTTACCATCTTGTGATTCATTGACATCTTTATTCTCAATATACCCATGACATAATATTTCTCTTGCCTCTCCAATATCCGAGGAAAATATATTTATTAATCGTTCCATTGTTTCTTGCCATTTATAAACGACACTTTTCTGAAAGGATTCCATTTGTTGTAATTGTAAAAAATCTTTCAAATCTTCATTTTCAATAATGAGTTTATCTTCCAAGGATTTATGAAATGAGATACCACTTGAGATATTTCTTGTTACTAATTTATCTAACCTTGAATAAACATCATACGAATATCTCAATTCACACCATGATTTAGTCATCATTTTCGTCACTGATAATCTACCATGAGATTTAGATTCAGTGATACAATCATACATTGTAGGTAACGATTTATGAAAATCATAAGACAAGAAGGGCATGTCATTTGGATTGGTACCTACAACTGATTTAACTGCCTTAATTTTTTTCCGAATATAATTTTCTCTCTCTCTTGTATATGTTTTATTGGTTTGAATTGGATCTCTTTCTATATTAGATTCTTTAAAAAATGGTAATTTTGACAATTGCTCTCGTTCATATGGGGTAATCAATGGATCTTTGTTAGTTGTACTATATAACCTTTTTCTAAATAATAAATTTAACCTTTTAATAGTGGGGTATTTTATGAGCATTACTATTTTAAATATTTATATGTTCTATACCACTGTTAGAGACATTGGTTGATCGGCTGTATATGATACTTTGTAAATAATAAAATATTATTTTTATTATATACTCAGGTACCTTTTAACTTTCGGAGTTTTAACCAACTGTTTCAAAATTGTATCATAATAATAAAAAAAGGTTTCACGATCTCTGCATTATCCTTAAATTTTTCATTTTGCTCGATGCTCTTTCCATTAAGTTGAAAATGAAAGGATCCGAAAACAGTAATTAAGGATGGCTAAAAGCGAAATATGAATAGATAATAATACCAAAAGGGTCACTATATATAATACAATCTTTATATCTTAATCAAACGTCTATACTTTCTTTAATAATTACTATCTGTTTTCTAATGTTATTATAATGTTGCTGTTATTATTATTATGAGTATTTAAATGCTTGTATAAATATATTTATATAGAAAAATCATGAGAATAAAAAAAAGAATAAGGTCATCGTTACTAAAACATTTTTTTCTTCATTGATCGTGTATTTAGTAGACAATTCTAATATACATGTTACTCCATTAACCTATGTAACTTCCCTTGAAACGTTTTCTTAATAGAAAAATAAAACTGTATCTGATTTACGTAGATATTGTAATTGTTTAAATCAAACGACTAATTAATTCTAATAAACCACCACCAATTAATAAGAATAATAAAGCATACATCCAATATGGAGAAATCTGTGGTTTATTTGAGTCATCAGATTTTGTTGGTTTAGCTTTACCAAACTTTCTATGTTTTTCAATATTTTTATTAAATTTTTGATTTGCTAATCTTTGCTTTGGTGTTTGAATAGCCATATTTATATCTGAAGTGTGATGTTTTGTATATATTCCTGTAATTTTAGCTATTTATCAAAAACACAACTTTTCTTAATAAATTGTTAGATCAATTTTATATAAATAATATCCGGTATATATATATATATATATATATATATATAAGACGTGATTCATTATACGTATCTTGTTTTCATTTTACATCCATTCAATAAACACGTACATCATTGACGTGTCAGTTAATTGAAAAATTCAGTTTCCCGTCTAATTCACCTACATACGTACG
>PPOO01000904.1:125629-140516 GCA_003708545.1 Maudiozyma turicensis
GTTATGTATTCTTTGTATTGCTCTGATATTAAAAAAATAATGATAATAAAAAACTGTACTGTATTGTTTGCAAAATTCTAATATTGTTAATGTACCTTATTCGAATATAACAATGACCTCTTATATATCTTAATAAGGGTCTCTATATCGTGAATGCCCATCTAATTACTTCACTGTTATATCTTCCTTGACAAATGCTATACAATTTCCATTTATTAATGTTATTTATTTATCTATCTCTTTTTTAGAAAAAAATGAAGATATTGCCGTTGCTTACACCTACATAACAGAACCCTCCCGGTTACGTGCACCAAAACAAAATTTTCTCTTTCTTACCTCATTTCGATTCTTTGGAAGCGTTCCGTTATTTTCAAGATCTGCCCTGATATACAGAGAGACAGTGCTGTACAAAGAATACATAACATTTGAAATTCGTCATGTCGTATACGGTATGCAGGGCCAACTAAGAGAAACAAGTAGAGTTCAAATTTACATGACCTTTAACTAAGCCCTCATTTTTATGGATATTTCAGTGATGGTTACTGCTAAGTAACAGAGGGATCGGTTACTAAAATGACAGAATTTGACCATGACCCGTTTATATCCTCGGAATTCGGCGAATTACAAGGACAACAATAATACAATATCTCATAATTATTATTATTTCGATAATATTTTTTATTTTCATATTTATATAGAGGTATGAATAACTTAACTTGCTTGAATGCTTATTTTTATATATATGTTTCTTCACCACACACACACTTATTGGAAATACGGATGGACAGTAGCCCTTCTTGCACTAATTCGATTAATTGGATCATAAGCTAATAATTTATTTAATAAATCAATACCATTTTGATCTAGACTTGGTACAACTTGCGTTAGATCCTTTCTACGCCATTGTGGGAATGTAGGTTTAAAATCTGGTAAATATACAATATCTGGCCATACATTTTCATTTGGTGTACCAAGAACTCTGAATATTTTGAAAATTTGATCGATTTCACTATCACCACTGAAAATTGGTTTTCTATTACACATTTCTGCAAATATACAGCCAATGGACCACGTATCTACCCCTGTACTGTATTGCTTACCACCTAACAAGACTTCTGGAGCTCTATACCATAATGTAACGATTTCATGGGTATAAGCTCTTAATGGAACACCAAATGCTCTAGCTAAACCAAAATCACCAAGTTTCAAAGTCCCCTCTTTATTAATTAACAAATTTTGTGGCTTCAAATCACGATGTAAAATTCTATGAGCATGACAATATGCGATACCTTTACATAATTGCATCATAAATTTCTTAATAATATTGTCACCTAATGGTTGATCCTTTGGTATACTTTCCATATATCTCTTCAAATCAAGCTCTAAGAACTCAAACACTAGATATAGTTTATGAGCATCAGAATGAACAATATCATATAATCGAACGATATTTTCATCCTTTAATTCTTTCAATAAAGAGATTTCTCTAATGGCTGTACTTGGAACACCTTCATCTTCACTCTCTAATCTAATTTTCTTTAAAGCAACAACTCTTTGACCTTGACGTAGATCTAATGCTTTATACACAACACCATAGGTACCTTCACCAACTTTTTCTAAACGTTTGTAATTTGCTAATTCACCACTCATTTTCTTATGTGCCTGTTACGTGTTCTAATAGAATTGGAATTACTTTCCTATTTTTTATTTCTGAAGTAAATACTTTTGACAGACTAATAAGTTGAAATTGTAAACTAGCCAATACGTATGATCATCTTCTCTGGCATCCTTGACAGTAATTTATATCGAAAAAATATAAGCTGTGTAAAATCCTTTCGATTATGATTTCTGTGTTACGCGTTTTGCTGCCATAGTTTACGCGGTAGAATTTTCATAATAGGAAACGAGACAAATTTTTCATTTCGAGCAATTCTAAACAGAATATGTCACATTTGGCAAGACATCAAATAGTAATGACATTTTAGATATTGTTACGTATTATATCACGTTTCAATCACGGCTGAGTAGAAATATAATCATATTTATTTAGCAGTTATGAGCTAATAGAAAAAAGAAAATACACATGTATATAACAGATAATTAATTATTCTCTATTTCTTGGCCTTTCTAGCAGCTTTTCTCAATGCTCTGATTCTGATTGATCTGTGTAATGAATGGTTAATTGTATTGACAATCTTTGAGTAAACACCAAAGGTTTCATCGATAACAAATTCATATAATGCATGGGACCAGAATGGAGTACCTGTAGCATATCTATCTTGAGCACCACAACGTCTACCAACAGTCTTTAAAGTCGATGCAACAAATTGCTTTGGATTTGGAATCATCATCGATGTTCTTCTAATCTTAGACATGGCACTTGTAACTAAGTAAGACAGGACTAATTCAACATCAATCTTGTCACCTGATAATTCACCAGCTAAAGCATTAGACCAATTTTGTAAGAAAGCCTTGGAACCACTGTAAGTAGCTAATAGCGGTGTTGGGATTAAACCACCGAAGGAACCCATGGTTAAGATTAAACCACGAGATGATTTCTTTTCCCTGATAGTTTCCTTAATGATTGGTGCAATGATTTGAGTAATTAATAAAGTAGCAGTGTTATTAATGGTAATAATGTTTCTTAATTCAGTTTCATCTGTTTCTAAGAATGGAACTGGAATGGAATGGGATTGACCAACATTATTGATCAATACAGTAATTGGTAGATTTTGACACAATTCCTTAATTTGTTCGTAGTTAGATTTATCATCTGCAGCAATATCCATGGCTAATACTTCAACTTTAATATTATATTGACCTTCAAATTGAGTCTTTAAAGTCTCTAATTTACTTAAAGTTCTAGAGATTATAACCAAATTGAAACCACGTTGTGCCATTTGTCTGGCGTATTCTTTACCGATACCATCACTTGCACCGGTAACAACACAATAATTGCCCTTACCTGCACCATATTTAGAGAAATTGACAGATGGTAAAAGGAATAAATCAAATAATAAAGCTAATGTACGACATAATAAAGTGGTGATCTTGAATACACCAAAACCGAATACACACCATAATAAAGCGTTAACACATTTAGAATCGCTTGCAGCAGATTGCAAACTCTCAATAAAACTCATCTTTGTACGATTGATACCTTGACAGTTTGTAGTTAATAGTCATTCTGTATCACTTGGCCAGGATGAAAGACAGTGATAATAATTTTCTTAAATCTGAAGGGTTTGAATTATGAACTTCATACAATAAATGAAATTTTCATCCTCAACACCACGAAAAGTCGCCGGTACTATTTAATATTATTATTTTTTGGACGGATAAAAAAAATGTTGGGTATTCCGTCATACTCTCCGTAGAAAATGAATATAATTATCCAGATTAAGACACTGTGACATCGATAAAAAATTACAAATTCAACTTTGAATAGCTCTTTGTTTTCATTTTTCTATTATCATTGTTATATTTTATATAATAATGCATGTATGGTTTGTGTTTGTAAATTAAAGTTCAGTATCTAAGTGAGCTATATTTTATATAATACGCAACTACTTAATTCAATTTTGATTGACGACAAGTTGATCAAATATCGTCTTCATTAATCCATTGTTGCATCTCGCGTAATGATGCCAAAGCTCTCTTCTTCTTCATCTTTTCTTCTTCAAAGGATAGAAGCTTCGTGATTCGGTTACAACTTTCAATTAATAAAGGAGAGTTTTGTGCCTTTTTCCAAAGTTTATATTTGATTAATGGTTTCACATTAGTTAAATGATCAATATCCCTAATTTCCAAAACTACTAATTTTGGTAGATAGTTGTAACTTACCAGATAAGGAATAGACATATTAGTTAAACCCTTGCAGTTGTTCAGGGACAATCTTTTCACATTATCACCGTTATTTTTTGTGAATTCCCATAGCCCACTATCTGTAATGTGACAACCAGCAACACCAACAGTTTCAACATGTGTATATTTACTTAACGCAACTAATGAAACATCTGTGATGGCTTGACCATTTTTATGTCTACCTAAATTAATCAATTTTAATTTTTTACAACGGGATGCAATTGAAACGACACCGACGTCTGTGATATTATAACAGGCTCTTAGATCCAAATGTTCTAAATTTTCCAAATGTAGTGATATTTCGATCATGAATTTATCATCGATTCTTTTATTACCAGGTAGAGATAATTTTTTCAAATTTTTAAATTCTTTAAACCATGAATCCATAGGTAATAAATTTGGGCAAATATAAAATTGTAAGCTTTGTAAATTATTGAAATGAATATTATCTTGAGTTGTGTCATTACAACCAAATCCAATGGACAGATCCTCCGTATTGAAACGATTTAATTTATAGAGAGTCATCGATCTTGGATAATTTGTTTGATTCTTTGTACCTTCATATATCGTTTTGGAATTTATCATAAAATTCATTAATTTATCAGAATCCTTAAATGTTAAATTTCTTAATAAATATTTCATCGATAACTCATTCCATAATTTATTAACCATGGCACAATTATGCAAAGTCCCGCGTCTCTGAGTTATTACATTTGCAGCGGCTAATTGTTGTGAATTTTCAGTGGTTGAAGATACTCTCGATGTTGAATCAATGGTACCATTGCGATTGCTAGAGGTTCTTTCAATATCATTAACTTGTTGTACTTCCATCAGGTATAAATTCATAAGAATTTTATCCACAATTTCAGGGATTTTGAAAATTTGATGACATGCTTCATTAGTTGAAGTAGGTAATAAAGTTAATTCTGCAAAATTATTAATAATTAGACATGACTGTTCATTATTAACTTTTTTATGCGGACTATTAATCGGTGATGGTAACCCGTTATCAATTGAAGTATGTTTTGTGTGTATCTTTAGTAACGGTAAATCTATGATATCATTGTTACCTTTTATCGGGGTTAATGATATATCTGATTTTGTAAATTGATATGGGTGTCTTCTTCTAGATAATCTAACAGGAGATGGAGAACGAGATAATTTAATTCTTGATTGTGGAGCAGAATTTGATCTTGTTAAGAAAGAACTATCATTGGTTAAATCTATTGAATATCTCTTTTGTGGAGGTTGCAAAGATGATTCAGAAAGCAAATTTTCTGATGATCTTTTAATAAATGTTGATCTGTCATTTGGAGTCATATGAAAAGTATTGAAATAATAATTGCAAAATATTTTAAAGGAATGATTAATTGGCAATTATTTTTTTAGAAAAAGTAATAGTACAATATTGAATGTGTTTTTGTTTATAAATGAATGGACTGAATTATTAAAAAATGTCAACTGTTTTTAAATATTAATTTTATTATTATACTTTGCTTAAGTGACAAGTACAGTAGGTTTAATAAAATGAATGAAACTAATATTAATAAAAAATAAAAACTAATGACCAAAAATAAGATTATGGGTGATTAGAACTGAAATTGAAAAGGTAGAAAGGGAAAATGAAAAAAATAATTAAAATGTAATTAATGAATGGACAATTTCTTCTGTTGAAGTATTTGAATAGTTTGTTGTTCACTTGCTTTGGTAATAGCAACTTTCACTGAAAAAAAGGGACCCTTAAGATCTCAAGATATATCAACGCAAAGACCAATTATAAAAAATATCAATTACTTATATATTGATAAGTCCCTGTAAGTAAAAATTGTAATTCTCGAATAAAATTAATAGAATGTTCCTAAATAAGGTAATAGAAACTACAATTTATTAAATTGCTTCCAATTTTAAGATGGCCGTCAATTCATTTCAATTTTCAATTGTAAACAAACAAATAAAAGAAGAAAAGAAGTAACAATTGTGTTTACTGTATAGCCTCTTAGAGAGAAAACATAATAATAAATTATCGTTAATCAATTTGATAGACAAATATTGGTGCCTGTTTCATTAGTTAGTAGCAGATAACATTATCTGTCAACATTGATTAACTAAATGAAAAACACTGGTCATTTCGAAACTTCGCAATAAAGCTAGCAGGTAGACACGTTCTCACATTTCAGCGGCTAAAAATATTGAGTAAAAAGCTTCCAATCATTCTAAGAAGCAACACTTTACAACTGACCTATTATGACATAAATAAGTAACAAATGAAACAGGGGAATAATAGAGGCCAGAAATAATAGAGATGACTTAACGTAAATCAATTACAATGCAAGAAAACAATAGCAGCTCAAAGGCAAGACATAAACAAAACAGTAGCATCATCATCGCTTATTTGAAATCTAAGAACCAGTAATAGCTGGTTAGTTAACTCTTGGGGCAGATGAACTATTGATATCCCATACCAACTATCCATAGAAATTATCTAAATTTAGAGGACAGATGTGTGAAAATAGCATTGTTCATCTATTAGTAAATATCATTTTTGCTACGTGAAAAACCTGCTAATTTTCAATATATTTTTGCCAGACTCATATTGCTGTCATTCAATATTAACAATTATAAGAAAGTTTATGATTGTTAGTTAATATTGCGCAGCGTGTGTCAGATTAATGAAAGAACCAGGAACTTCAACTTGAAAATAAGAGAAAATTGTTCAAATAACAAATAGCCCAGCAAAGAAATTCTTCCACCTGCGAATTGAAATCTTTTCTCCCTTTTGGTAAGAAACCTCCCTACAAACCCCAGTTCGCTCCCATAATATCTTTGTAATTTTTCCGCTGGTTCAATAATTTTCCTTCCCTTCAGCTCTCGCGCTGCCTCCCGCACTTTGTTCTTTATCAGTGGGAAGAAAAAAAAGGATGAAATAATTTTTGCGCAGTTCAGTTTATTTTCATGAGACATACAGAGTCGTCTCTCAGTATGTTACTGTGTGACCTTCACTATAAGATTAACCAAGACAAGTCATTAGGTAAGGCTGTGAGAAAATATGCTTTAATGATCCTGGGCACCCCCTATTGTTCCTTATACAGTAAAGGGCTGGGTTAATCCTTTTTCGATGATTAACACTATTTTAACTATATTTAGTTCATCGTGTGGATGTCGTTGTGCTGCGACTATGGAGGGGAGGATCTATATTTAAGTTATAATTAGGCATTCTAGAAGAAGAATATAACCATTTGTAAGAATAGTAAATAAATAATAATTGTAATATAAAAGGAACATAAATATTCAATTATTGCAATTTTTTAATATCAATGTTCTTTTTTAAATGAGAGATAAATGAAAATAGTTATAAACCTGCAAGTATAAAGTATAAGACTTAACAAGTTTCAATGTTAAGTCTGAGTAAGTCAATCAGAGAAATAATAATATTATTTTGAAGAACTATTAAAATAATATTATGCCAAATCTATAATTAAAAGATTTTTTACTAACTCATTACCTTTTTTTTTACTGTTCATAGGGACGACCGATTGTCTGTCCCCTGTTAAAAAGATACTTGTTAAATACTAAGCGACAAATTTTAGGTAAGTTAACGGAAAGAAACAATATTTGAATATTTTCTTTTTAAGTACTAAATTTTTATGAAAGTTGTCAGACTACTAACTTAAATAAAGAAAGAGAAAAAAAAAAAGGTTTGTGAAGATTACGTCACATTGACTCAAATGTAATGATGATCTCATTTACCTTATGATATCACTACTGTCCCCTTTTTTTTTACGGTTCATAATATGACTAATAATGCTTCCGTTTAAAGAGAAAGCATTTTGAACAATCAGATAATGATTTCGGATAAAGGCAATTAATGATTTAGATTATAGGAAGATGGTATCCCTTTTCCTACGTCACAACTCCCTTTCTTTTGCTGCAATGTAATATGCACAATCAATTAAGAAGGTTGATGATCAACATAATTAGAAAAGGAGATATCTCATAAGTCCTACTAATAAATTGTAGTATCCCGTTGTTAATATAGAATTGAACCATTTCGTCTAAAACCTTTTTTCGTAGTATATCTTGAACTATATAGTATATGTATATGTAGAGGGCAAACAACAAGCAAGTTTGTGGTGACATATATATGTCAACTTCACGTATCTTGTCACTACCATAAATTTCTTTTGCTCATCATAAATAATTATTTATCTTAGGAAGCACCTTAATGAAGGAAGGTGAGGGGGGAAAATGGTAAAATGTCAATGTATGCTTACATATAAAATTCCCACGGATATTACTACTAGAAATGGAACATTTCGTATTATCACAACGCACGTATTGTTCTATCGGATCTCCTGGTTCCAGAATTATCTTCTTACTTTCCTATTGTAACCCTCTCTGTCGTTGTAAGACAATATGTATATGTTGTATCTATTGGTGAGGACTCTCTTGTAAAGGCAAAAAAAGAAAAACTCCGAAAAATTCAACAATAGTGAAGTTATAAACTCTCAACAGATATATACATCAACAGATTTCACAATTGTTTATTTACAAAAATTAATAAAATTAATAATTAGAAATGCCATACAATCCAGTTTCACTATGTGAGATTCTCTTTGTACTTTACAACTCAAGATATATTTGATCATTCGTTAAAGCAACCGATCTCATTTCTTTTTTTTCCTTCATTTATTCTTTCCATCTTCAATTCACCCCCACCCCTCTGCCTTAATAAAATATAATATTATTATATGACCTTATCCAAGCAGCCACGGCTAATGCAAACTCTATATTTCAGCCGGAGTGAAATCAGAAAGAAAGCAAGAAAATTAATGGGAGCCAGTACGTGGGGAACTTCCGTTATAACTTTTTCTTTTTTATGCCAAAATATTTCTATTTTGCTTCTCCGATACTTTGGCCTGTAGTTCTATTAAATGGCGCATACATAAGTACACCTCATCTTTACGTATTGGGCATATTACAGAAAGTGCAGCGAGAAAACTCCCGTAGAACAGCTCAACTTGTTTTCTCCACACATGGGGGCATCCCTAATTACAACAAAAGCGGACAAAAGGGGGGGTGGAAAAACGAAAATTATGTTAAAAAATGTATTTCCCCTTCATGGGGACTCCGAGAAAGGAAGAAAAAATATCTGGATTTCTCTATTTGTCTGGGGGAGATGAGAGAAGAGCAGGAGGGTTCTGAGAAGACAACGGACGTGCATACGTATGTATGCGACGGTCAATTAACTGGCTTTTTTCTTTCCTGTCTCATCTAAAACAAACAGGGGTTCATTCATTTTCTTTCGAAGTTTATTACGCTCACATATAATGGACATAGACAATTTTCTATCTATTTTGTGTATAATTAACGTATCTATCTCCTCAGAGAATTGCATACAAAAGAAATTGAATGTTCTTGGAGATATTCCTTGTTTTCCTTCTTAGTAGGTTAACGTCGTAGCCGAGTTTTTTTGTTTGTACGTCCTTGAGCTTATACCGGAAATCAGTTGATATTAAAAGAGAGAAACCGAACTGTCCATACAAAGAAGGGCTCCTTTTCGGTGAAAGAGATTTTCTTTATTTCTCTTCTAATTACGTACGCAGCGAACCCTTCGTACTTATGAACGGTTGCAGAACTCTCTTTTATAATAAATAAATTAGTGCATTGCATACCTTGATTAGAGAATAGTCTCCTTTAATAAAGAGCAAACAGAAATCATTGAATCATTAACAAAAGGATTCTCAGAATAGTTTTTTTTTCTCTTTGCCTCTAGGTTAATTAATACGTAGAGTGTACGTTCCTTTAAAAATTTATATACGTATCTTACAGTAATACAGTACGAGAATATATCAAGAAGTCTTGGTTAATTACTTTTGATTCATATAGGGAAATCTTTTAATATATCTTAACAATAGGAATAAGGAAGGAGTATTATGCATGGAAGAAGAAAAGAATTCTGGAAATTGTCATTATTGTTTTTTATTCTTTGACTTTAACGTATTAATTTCATTGCAATTTGTACAATCACATTACTGTGATTAGCCAATTGATAAATATACAATTAACATTATTATCAAATAGACACACGCTTTATTTGAAACATGCGGTGTCACTCTTGCATATATATATACATATATATAAGAAGTAAAACATTTTTAGCAAACTCTTGACATACTCAAAGAACATTCCACTCTTAAATGATTTAATTTTTGACAGTTCCCTTTCGTTAATATTATTATCAAGTTTACAACACCCGTTTTTTGTCAGAGCATAACATTATATATATAGAGATATGAATAATACGATAACAAGAAATCATTCTTCACCAAGTTCATTTAGAGGAGCTAATTCTTTACAACCGTCAAATTTTATGCCTTCTAGAACATCAAGTTTAATACAACTCAAAATTATAGAGACCCTACCAAGAGAAATGTAATAGTAGAAGGTACAATACAATCACAATACCCTGACTCTCCAATGTATTCCCCAAAATCATATTCATCGTCATGTAAGGATTACCCTAGAACTCCATCTCCAACTCCACGTCGTTTACATTCACAAAATGATCGTTCGTCTCATCCTCATACCCCATTATCAAAACATTCACATAGAAGAACTGGGAGTGTAAGTGGTATCAGTACTAATTTCTTATTAACTACCCCACCTAATTCTGCTCAAGAAAATTTATACCCTAATTACAAGAAAATATCTGTAACGGTACCCAATGACATTGATTGTTTAACTCCAATGGTATCACCTGTATTTTCTTCGCCATTCAATAATACAACAGATTCTTCTGATAATAAAATACCACATCATTATAGTCATGAATTATCCCCAAAATTAACTATAGAAAACACAAATGAACAAATAAGAAGAAATTCTGTTGGAACATATAGTAGTTTAACAGATTTTGCACAAAAACATCATATTGATGTTAATGGAAGAATATTTGTTGATAAACCACAGGCTCCAAAGATTAATTTAGATATATAATTAATAACAACCAATAGCAAAAAAAAAGAAGAATTATATTCTTTTTTTTTTTTCATAGATATTTTTTATTTATTTTTTTTTCTGTTTAATAGACTCTATTCTTATAATTTTAATAGTAATATAATAATTTTTAATCATTTAGACACATTCTTTTATATATAGATGTTGAAGTTCGAAAGGTTTCCGCGCTTATACATTCCAATTTCGCGGCATCTGTTTCCTTTCCTGGAATCCGCATCTTAATACCTCTATCTTCTTTTTGTTTTGTTTTCATTTCCGGACAAAGTTATATAATTACATCAAGAGACAAAACATACATATATACTCAAAACAGATTCTTCAATATATATATATATACATAAATTATAAATAGATGCAAATATTCATGACATAATGGATTGGACTATAAAAGCTGCAAAATTGAAAAATGATAAACCAGCAGGAAGTTCAAGATCAATAATTGAAACATTAAATCAATTCAATGAAATTAATAATGAAATGAATCAAGAGATTAATTAAGAATTATCAACTCTATAGATTGGTTAAATAATATTCAAAAGATTAAACCAAATTTATTATTATCTCCAGATCATACTGAACGGATTCCAGAGACAGCTACTATATCCAGTAAATTTACACCTATTAAACCAAATAATGATAATTCTAATATTGATACAACTCCTCTATCATTGAGACAAATAGAGAAGGATACCACTGTAGAAAAACAAAAAAATGATACAACTACAAAGTTATCACTTTGGTCACCATATAAACATGATTCTATCCCTATAAGTAACAACAATGCTACAGAGACCATTCATTCACACGAATCTAATTCAATTGAGGAGAAAAATGAAACTGGTACAACTTCAAAATTGACCGCTATGTCGTTAAATTCGGCAATTTCAAACAGTAGTGCAACAACTACAACTAAGATCGAAAATAATACCTTATCTAATGCAACTGTAACAAGAATGAAAAGGAGATCAAATATGTTTGTACCTATACCTAAGAAGGATCCATTAATAGTCCATGATACCATCCAATTTAATCAAAACCATACCTTTTCTGGAACAACTTTAAAGGTTAATAAGCAAACAAATTTATCACCGAAGGATCATTCAAATAAATTGAAAAAGAATCAAAGATCGACTATTAATTATAATCCAACGAGGCAAAAAATCACACAAAGTCCCGTTTCAAGTAAGAATGTGTTTGATAGATTGTCTTCTACTTCAACCCAATCATTCAATAAAAAAATTACACATAGATCTCATATGATGAATAAGAAACATGCAACTTCATCGATAGATCTGTCCGGATCACCATTAAGAAGAATTAACACAGGGACCACAAGAACAATAACTGCCAATAATAATTCAAGAAGGCAATTGTTGGAACATGATAATTCAAATTGGCAAGTTAGGGAAACTTTGAAAAATATTTTCGCAACAGACACAAATGAGGATATCAAGAATGAAACATATAGTAAAGAGACACAAAACGTAAGAAGATCATTAATCCCTAGCTTGAATAATAGTGGAAGACTATCAGTTTCAAATACAGATAAGCGCCATTCGATAAATATTGGAGGAAATGATAAAAAGCACAATTCAAATGATAAAAATTTATCTATTATTGGCGAAGAGAAATCTTCAAGAATAATCAAGGATAGATCACCAAGCAATGTAGAACACAGTCAAATTGTTGAAAAGTCAGAAAAACCTAAGACAGCTAATCGTGACCACAGACTGACAAAATTTAACCTCTTAAGATCAGATGAATCAAATAAGCAAGATCTAAAGAAAAAACTAAATAAAAGATTATCTGAAGTGATGAAGACACAACAAGAAACTGAAAAACAAAGAAGGAATAAGCATAAAAAATTGTTAAATAATGAAGCCAATGCAACAAAACCTCGCGGTAAAAATTTTAGTGAATTTAAAAGTTTTGGGACTGTACGTAAATTGAGTAATGTTAGAAGAAGTAACACATTTAACGACATGAGTCAAATATCTGACAATGGTGAATCTCATTTAACAAAACTGCAACCAGGTGAAATCGATACACGAAATATACTGGATGCATTGAAGACTGGTGATTTTAGAGCTAGAGTAGGTGAACCCGTTGAGGATTCCTCATTTGATTATGAGGATAATGAACTACCGGCAGTGAATCCACTGTCAGGTAATGATACTTTACCAGAAATCTTTTCTGATTCTGATCAAGAAGACACCAATACATTACAAGAATGGGCTCGTGCTCCACAATTACATGAGCAACTGATAAAACAACAGAATTGGGATACCAAGAAAATTTTTGGTCCTGTTCCACCGTTGCACATTAATGAAATCTTCAAGGATTCGCAAATAGATAGATTGAAATCTACATCTCAGCTAAACAAAAAATAGATCAGAGTAGCTCTTACATAACAAAAAGAATACCATAGCGACGCTTCCTTTTTTCCATATAAACGTAAATCTAAATGCTTCATGAAAAGCACATTTATAACTATATTCCATAATATCCTAATTCATTATTACTACTACTACTACTACTACAAATATATATATTGTTTATATGAAATTACACTCTTCTTTTGATTGCTTCAACTTTATCCCATTTAGCAATCCATTCGTCACTTTCTGCCTTCGGAACTAGATATATCTTTAATGCATTATCAAAAATTGGAACAGACGGAGTATCTTTCTTTAAGATATCATGAATTGTCAATTTTTTGCCTGCTTTGATTAAACCACCAGCTTCGGTTTCCATGTATGCTAATAATTTCTTTGGACTGAAATTTTCATGACCTGGCATTTCAAACCATTCTTCAGGTCTTTGCATTAGCATGTCGATGATATCTTGTATAGTAGATAGCTCACCTGTCTCTGCAATGAAATCAAATTCGTTTGTTGTTGGATACATGATAATTGTTGGATATATCATTTGAGATTCGAAATCCATTGGATTCTCAAGTTTAATCTTGGCTTCCTTTAGGAATTCTGAGTGTTGGTTAGTCTTGATATTTTTCACATTTCTTAACAATAGAGCATCAGATAGGAAAGTTTCTAGATCTTTCTTTCTTTGTTCCTCTTGAGCCCTTTTTAAAGCATATGATTTACGATCTTGATCCCTCTTTGAGACAGTTGTTAATAAAGTCTGTAAGGATTTGTTTCCACCATCAATTTTCAAACCAAATTGAACAGCCTCCATCGCTTCCTCAAGTTTATCCAACGCAAAGAAGGCTTTACCCATTCTAAAATAACATTTAATATTCATTGGGTTAATTTCTAATGCATTTTTACAATTATTGATACAGCTTCTATAATTCTTCAATTCCAATTCACACATTGCTTTATTAGCAAACAACGACTCATTAATTGCCTTGTCATCACATTTCACGTCTATACCTTTATCATACATATCTCTTGCATCCTTGAATCTTTTAACTTTATATAAATCATTACCTTGATTCTTAAAATTTGTGGCGATTTCATGGGGTTCCCCTTCGTAAGCCATTGCCTTCAATGCTTCCAATTCCATGTTTTCTCCACCTTCCCCGTTGGAATCATCCAAATGAGTCATGAAGAAAGGCATTCTATTTAATTCTTCGAGGACTTCATCTGTAGTTTTATTTTTGAATTCTGATAGTTGTGGTGGTAATTCCAAATCATTTGGACCGGGGATATACCTTTCTGGTTTCTTATATTCTTTAGACATTGTGGGTGTTGTTGTCGAATATATTCCTTGGTATTCGTAACTATTTCTATCGCATGGGTAAGTAAATATTCAAGATTGTAACGGTTTAGATATATAGGATTTTTCAACAAAGAGAAAACTTTTCACGTAGTTTGCGCAATCAGGTAATGTGATGAGGGCATCGCGACGAAGAAGAAAAAGAAAACTCACTGCTAACAAAAGACAAAAGAATTGTTCTTAATTTATTTATAAAACTTACAGATATGTATTGAATAATTTATTTTATTATTAAGGGGGATACAAAGCGTACCTAATGATTTGGAAT
>PPOO01000904.1:143782-154108 GCA_003708545.1 Maudiozyma turicensis
TTCGTTAATAACTGGGAAACCAATAATATCCAGGAAGAATAAATTATTCAAAAATAAGAAAATTACTAAATTTATAGTATTTATAATATCATTCACTGTTTTAATCATTTACACATTCAATATCCAGCTATTCAATATCCCTTTCATTCATCATCATAAACCAACTAAAAAAAATTTAATATTTTTCGTTACAGATGGGATGGGTCCAGCATCATTATCATTAACTAGATCATTTAGACAATTTGTTGATGCTTTACCAATAAACGATACCCTAACATTAGATCATCATCTAATAGGTTCCTCCCGTACTAGATCCTCAGATTCGTTAATTACAGACTCTGCTGCAGGTGCAACAGCATTCTCATGTGCTTTGAAATCTTATAATGGTGCAATCGGTGTATCACCTAATGGGCATCAACCATGTGGTACCATTTTAGAAGCCGCAAAATTAAAAGGTTATATGACAGGTTTAGTAGTCACTACAAGAATCACAGACGCTACTCCCGCTGCATTCAGTTCTCATGTAGATTATAGAATCCAAGAAGATCTGATTGCATTACATCAATTAGGTGAATATCCATTAGGGAGAATGGTAGATTTGATCATTGGTGGTGGGAAGGCGCATTTCATGCCACACATACGCAAGGATAAAAGAGACCTCTTGAAGGAATCCAGTGACAGCGGGTGGTCAGTAGTTCAAACTCGTTCAGAATTCGATAATTTACAAATGGGTTCTAATGCTTCTTTACCTTTATTAGCTTTGTTGGCAGAAAATGATATTCCCTTCGATATCGATAGAGATTCAAAGGTCTATCCTTCACTTGAGGAACAAGCAATTACTGCAATTAAAGCACTTGAAGAAGCAACTAGGGATTCAGATAAAGGGTTTTTCTTATTGATTGAGGGGTCGAGAATCGATCATGCAGGACATCAAAATGATCCAGCGGCACAAGTTAGAGAGGTCCTTGCATTCGATAAAGCATTTAATGCAGTCCGTGAATATGCTGAACAATCAGATGTAGAAACCGTTATGATCTCAACTTCTGATCATGAAACTGGCGGTTTAGTCACTGCTAGACAAGTTACAGAAACTTACCCAGAATATATCTGGTTACCTGAAATTTTAGCCAATTCATCTCATTCAGGTGAATACATTAAGAAACTAATTTGTGAATATAACGGTAGTTCAAAGTCTAAACAAACTTATATTGAAAAGGAGATAATGGAGAAACATCTGGGGATATTAGATTATTCGGATAAAGAAATCAAATCGATCTTACATGAAACCGATGCAAATAAAATCCAGGATTTAATTAATACAATGATCAGTTTTAGAGCTCAAATTGGTTGGACTACTCATGGTCATAGTGCAGTTGATGTCAATATTTATGCTTATTCAAACAGAAAGACAAGATGGTATGATGTTTTAGATCATTTACAAGGGAATCATGAAAATATCGAAATTGGTGCATACATGGCAAAATATTTAGATTTAGACCTAGAGAAGACAACATCGTTAGTTAGTAACACTACTCATTCACCAGGTATCAAAGCTGCTGAATTTGAAAAGACTTATGATTCGTATGGTCATAGGTTAGCATAATATAATGTCAGATATCCACAGCTACCTCTTTTTATTCGCATTTTATCGTTCTATTTATATTTATTAATTACACATATATTTATTAGTAATCTCACATTTATTTATTCATTAATTATCTTTTTTTTTAGCTATGATATACTAGATAATTAGGTAGTCCATATACTTCATACTGTAACCTTTTAACCATCTTAGCGAAACCCTCTGTTTCAATCATATGATAAAATGGGAAAGTTGGGAACATGGCACCATCTCTATGAACATCACTTTGAATCAAGGTACATTCAACAGAGACACTATCCATTTCCACAGTTTTCAAAAGGTTTTCAATCCTCGCCGTAACATCCATTAAATGATTGATACGGATTCTCTCTGTGGCAATGCCACCGATACCTTCCATAAAGACAGAATTTTGTGGATATCCTTGTAATTTATTATACCAATTGACATTTTCAATCCAACTCTTTGAATTCTCATACTCATATGACACTGTATTATCTTTATTTTGAATTTGAATATTTGTTGTCACCACAGGTTTATCTACTGAAATCAGATCTTCAACCAAAGATGGTGGAGTCCCAATAATTTCAGAACCTAACCATAATACATACCTTGTCTCTGGACCAATTGTAGAAACATATAATTCATATAAGAGACTTGCCATATATTTACGTTTATTCAATTCTATAACAGTCTCATCCGCATCAATTGGGATTTGTTCAGGAACGTCACTTGCGCGTAATATTGTTATCTTCTTAAAGATCCCGTCTTCTTTCTGTCCTTGTATCTGTGTGATCTTCTTCTCTAATTGCTTCAATACCGTATCACCTTCCTCAGTTGGTAAAACCATCAGTCCAATTTCAATCGACTGTTTCTCAAAAGTTAAATTTAACAAATTATTCCAATATTCATCATTATAAGTTTCCATCAACGTCAAAATCAATACCTTATTGGTATTAACAATATCCTTCCTAGATAGATAGTTCAAATTGAAATGCATAATATGTTCCTCAACGACTCGGCCACTATCAGGTATACTGTTATCATCCAGTCTCTTATATGAATACTTAGGCATCTTAAATCGACTACTAAATGGGAAATAATATGTCCTTTCTCTACTATATGAATTGATATTATATCTTGAAAGATAATCGGTCCTTAGAATATCATTACCACTTTTGAAAAAGATTAAACATGTCACAACAAATGTAATTAAATACACGAAATATTTAGGGTTCAGCGACCTATATCTACGTACCATACTGCCAGGTTTTATTACACCTTGTTAGAATTACATAAACATTAAGAGATCTGTTATTTTTAGCATACCCATATATTTATAAGAAAGTGAATGTTATTCATTGCTTTGTTGCATACGATATCCACTTTGTTGCATATGCAAGAATAAAAATTGTTAGCATCCTCAGCTATCGCCAAAATTTTGGCTGCTACCATAATCAAATATTGTTTAAATGTCTCACTGTGTATCTTGCTTGGATAATGACAGCGAAACATGAGATTTACTGTCGATCTTTTTACTTTTGTTACCGTCTGCATTTGTTTTTTTCGGTTTCTCGTTTCGTTCAGTTCGGTTTTAAGTCAGCGGAGGGCGTCCTGCACGATTCTTACTGCATTGCATTCGGCCCCTCCTTTCTGTCCGGTGCTTTCTCAGTGGGGATTCCTGCGATTACAGTTACGCAGACAAGCTCACCCTAAACGGCACATCGTTATGTATGTAAGCAAGCAAGTATCATTAACGATGAACCTCTGGTGAACTTCTACACTTTCGAAGACACTAATATAATAGCAAAAGAGAGAAAAAAGAATTGGTTAGTTTTACAAAATAGTATAGATGTTAGATAGAATAAATATATACATCCATATACAGTTATTTATACCTATTAGGCTTGTCTAGTGGAAATTGGAGCGTTTCGATCAATGTAATAATTGACTCTCATCCCATATCTTTCCGCAAATGTTCATGAAAAGTTGTTTTGAAATTTTATTTATGGCTGTAGTTTCAGAGACTGTTTTCCCATCCTTCGTTGGGATATTATTACTTGGGAATTCAAAACTGAATACGTTATCCATTAAACGCACTTCACCGCTCATGATTCTAGTATTTGTTTGGTCATTATTTGAATCCCTACTTAAAGATGGTCTATTACCATTTGATGAAGAATTAGTGACATTGATACGAGGTGTATTGTTTGATGTCTGGGTACGAATATTATTATGGTTGTTTTTTGATACTTGTCTCTTTGACGTTAGAGCAGGTGTATGTCTCTGGTCAAATGTGACTCTATTGCCTAGGTTACTAGCTTTATATGTATCATGTTGATAGTTTGGATACGTGTATGCATATCCAAAGGATGGTGGTGCCGGTGGTTGCGTATTTGGATTTATCCCCATATTAGTTGGTGTACCCCATGGTGTTATTGGATAGAATGGATATAATGGTAATTGTGGAGTCATTGAACTAGTTGGCGTATTGACATTATTAAAACCAAATCTAGTTGGTACGCGGATACCATTGGGTTGTAACATATAAGGTAATGATTGTTGTACATTTTCAACTTGGGGATGCTTTGAACTTTGCGATTTTGTCGCAGTAAATGTATTCTCTTTACCAAGATAAACTACCCTTGGTTTCACATCCCTACGTACATTCTGAAAAGTAGTCACATCTGCTGGAGCACTTTTAGGCTCACTTCTTGTTGCATTTGCACTCGTGTTTGAATGACTTCTAAATCTACTTGTTACAGCAGAACTTGGAATCTGTTGTTTTGAATTATTACGAAGTCCATATGGATTATTGTTAGTTACATTTAAATATTTTGTTGTAGGAGATATATTTAATGGCGGTGGAATCTTCTTTCTCTTTAACGATTTTGTCCTCACTGGTAAATTTGGAATCGTTGTACCTTGCATCGACATAGAAGTGACTCTTGATGATGCGGATGATGAAACTGAGCTATTACTTACAGATGACGTACACGATGAACATGACGAACAATCTGAATGTTGAATACAATTTGGTGGACATGAAGTAGAAGATTTAACATGCGGTTGTAAGGCACTGGATGTTGCAGAAGACGATCTTGGTCTTGGGGCCAATAAATCAGAAATTCGTCTCTTTTTTGAATGAACTGCCGGCGCACTCCTTACCGACTGTGAGGAGTTTGGTCTCGATATGTTATTGTTCTCTGTGATTTCTGGATATTGTGTCCTTGAGCCAGGAAGTATACTAGTCTTCTGGAATTGTGCAGGAGTTGAAGTAGTATTTGGTATCACATTGGTTTCTGAGACATTTGTGCTATTATTAGAATCTGATCTTCTATTATCTGGTTTATTTACTGGATCAATAAGATTTTCTACCTTCGAAACAAATCTAGCAGAATTTGGATCAATCATATTGTATTGTGTTTTATTAATTATTAATGAATATTGAAGTATCAGCTATTCATATATGGAATAAGATCAAGCAAACGTGTGTTAATCGGATCAAACAAAAGGGACAATATCTTATGTTCTTAATTGACCGCTATTTTATATTTTTATCCTGCACTTCTCCTGCCAAGGAAAGAATCTTGTTGAATTTTATTTCGGAATATAAAACGTAAATCCTGAGAAAATCCGTAGAAAATGCTCGAGGATATGTAAAAATTTATTAGGATAGATATCGAAAGAATAGAAATATGGGGTGGCCAAATATTATAGATCCGAGTCAAAGTACTGCAGGGCTATATTCGGTCTTCAGTTAAGTAAATTTAACGATAATGAGTGAGATGACGATAAGAAAAAATATTAGGTAATGATCTATTCAACTCTTGAAAAAAAAATGATTTGAAATTGATGTTATTAATTGTTAGATTGTCTTGTTGAGACCTAAATTGTTCAATAAGGGACGTGTCTGTGATTTAGGAAATCTGTCCTAATCTTGGTAACAAGAATTATATCTTTTTGCGGATTGAGTACTTTCATTTAAGTATGAGGTTAACGCTTTCTATATCTATATATATTTATATAAAGTGTACATTTTTCGATCTTGAATTATTTCAGCTTAACGAATGCAACCAATAAAAGTAAAATATGGAGAAGTAAATATGAAAGGCCGATGTAATGATCATCAAAGTTCTTCTGAAGGATCAGTAGATCCCCTCTTCGAGATATGAAACTATTTGATTCTTTTTCTTTTTCTTTTTCTTTTTCTTTTTCTTTTTTTGGTGAAGAAGGAATCGTGTATAATTAGAGGAATTGCTTAATTGTTTCGATATTACGAATATTTTACTATTATTAAGTTTCCTATTTCAAGTAAAAATTGGTTAATTTGTTTCTATTGAATTATTCTTGCTTATCAAATGAATCAGAAGCAGTAAGAGGAGAAGAAGAAACTTGATTTTACTGGATGAAATCCTCCTGCAAGAATGATAGAATCCGTTCAGCTAACTGAAACTCTAGTATTGCCTGAAAATAAAGAATACAGTTCTTAAATTCTAAAACATAACGAAATCAAGCAGAAAAATTATACAAAAAGGTATATTTGTAACCAATGAATCAGTTCATTAAACGAAGAAAAGTATATGGCAAATGGGGAATGTATCGTAAAATAAGAGAAAATGTACGTGCCGTCGATTAATGCATGTCTTAAAGAAATGCAAGACCTAGTTTTCAAAAATTAATTGTTGTTATTGTTCGTAATTTCTTTGAAGACAATAAAGGCTAAATTATCTGTAACAATTAAACTCAATAAATAACAATATAAATTTTAACAATAGTAAAATTTCGAAGTACGTCTTTCATAGGTGAAAGACGCTTGCGTAATATTCTTCAGATCTCAAATATCACCATTTTGTTTTTTTTTAATTCATTTACATAATTTTGACTATAAAAGCCGAAGAAGAAGAAATAGAAAGGACAATTTCTTTTTCGTACGATGAGGATCCTGCAAACTAATGGGTGAAAGTAAAAAGCAGCAGACAAAAATTGGAGGCAACCGAATGTGTTTCAGTGATAATAAGAAAAGCAGGTAGAATAATGACGACAACTTTCAGAGAGGAGAAAGAAGAGGGTCGACAAATAAAGTGTCTGTTTTAGAAGAGAATAGCATTAAATTGACGAAGGTGAATTGAATACAAATATAATTGAGGAGTCATACAGTACATCTGGGAATTTTGGTTCTTTACTCAGTTTGTTAGTTAAATTATTTCTAAAACATTTTAAAATTAGGATGATTGACTAAAGTTGTTCTTTGATACACATCTGATATTTACCGATTGGTCAATACATAGCGTTTTCGAAAAAATAAAATTGCCATCTTTAACAGTTTGATATGTTTATTTGTCTCAGAAAGAATAGTAGGCGCTATGAAAAAACCAATGGATAACAGTTGCAGCAACAACAAAAAAAGGTTATCGTACTTCAATGTTTTCTGGCACGTGCAGTGACTATATATTTTTGAGATCTCATTCTTTTTTTTACTACATTAAGTATTTACAGTTTCCAAATGAACTAATAGAAGGATGAGATGGTTGTAGATCGCGCAGAGTAAACGGTAGATATTTTCTTCTTAATCTGTTTTTTTTGTATCTTTTCAGTTATCAAATTAGGAAGTCCCAAAGACAACTAACTATGGGTTTCATCAATCCGAAGTTGCTCCGCTAACTATTTTTTTTTTTTGAAAGCAATAATAATTGAAGTAAAATGCCGATCTGTTTCATTAGTGCTTCGTTCAGGTATTTTAATTAATGAATCTTTTTAGCATGTGAAATATTTAATATGACATATTTTTGTAACGGTACGTGATTTTTTGTGACAACACTATTTAAGAAGTAAATCCTACGTATTCTTATTCTATATAGAAAAAGAAAAGTTGTTTGATAATTAATAATTTAAAGAAAACATCGAATATAGAATTAATTCGGTCAATCCAGCGAAAAAGGACAATCAACAAATAGATTAAAATTTTGTTGATTTCAATGTTCGAAGATAATTAGTTAATTTAAAACAGTTATTAAATTATAATAATCCTTGTTTTTAAAATGAAAAAATGAATGTATAAATGAATTTTAAGTAATTGAACTAATTTCCATATGAGGTGATTGTATGTATATATCGAAATAGTATTAATTTCCTGTTTCGATTGTAATTGGTGTAGAAAAATCAAAAAAAAACGAAACGAGATATCATATGTCGGAGTGTAGTAAATCCATTAATTTAATATTATTGACAGTCATTATTTATTAATTTCAATATTTTGCCAGATGTGTCATTCAATAATAAATTCTTTATAATCAAAAGGATATATATATAAGACACTTGAAGTTTGTTCATGGGTATTGGAAGTATAATAAACGACGTCGTAAAAATAACAAAATTAATGCATTCGAATATATATATATATATTAAGATGACAATGTCATATAAGAAAAAAGGTCATAATTCTAATTCCATATTGTTGAATAATGTATCGTATAATACGAGGTTTTAGTGAATTTATTTCATATATAAACGGGAGATGAAATCTGTTATGAGCTGCGGACATAAAATTATTTGTATATCATAGTATTTTGTTGTTATTTCCCGATCTCAATCTCTAAGCTAGAAGTATATACAATAAATAACAAGAATTATTGAACGTTAGCAAGATACATACGTATATGTATGTATGTATAATTATGAGTGCGTCATCATTGAGTTGTATTAATAACGCAATTCCAAATATCTTAACGGTGAAAGAAATTATTAATTTAATTAATTCCCACTTGCAGATTATATAATTTGTAGGAAAATAGAAAAGGAAAAAAGATTCTTGTTCAGATGAAACATATTATGTATACTGTTAACTGATCTGTTGAACCATTGATTGATAATAGGAACTAAAAAAGGATTATTATGATAATATCGCTTAATAATGAAAATGATAATTTTTTAATAAACTTCTCGCCCTGAGGAATAGTCATTATTAATTATATAATTAGGGGAACTAATGCATATCGATATACGTATACGATTTTTTTATCCACGGAGATGACATAATATTTCAAATTGTAACGCATATATACAATATTGTTCATTGTTCTTATATTTTGTTGAATCTATAATATACTAAAGATAATCCGAAGAGTTCACAATAAGAAAGAATCAAAATGACGAATCAATTATTTTTCTCATCTTGTACGTACGCGTTAAATACACGTATGTAGGTACTACACAAAAAATGCATAAATGAGTGAAATATTATTTTTGAACCGAGAAATATGTAAAAAATGTGTTAACAAGAAACAAAGAACAATAGCCCTATCGGAAAAATATCGTCACTGTAAAAAAAACAAAATTTGGGCATATTTAATCAAAATAACAAAACAACATTGTCACAATAACCCCAGTAGAAAGAAGCTATTCTCATAAATAGATGAAGATAACGCCACACATTACACTTATTAAATCCCGACAAAAAACAAAAAGAAGAAAAGAAGAAATAGAATGTTGCAGAGTATTAGAAATCCCCGTATTACTACGTACGCACGTACGTGCGTATTATTATTAATAACAATATTTTTCTTTTTTTTTTCTTAAAGGGCGAGCCGATCAATGATTAAAATTATTAATGATTGATTTAAATAGTAATACGTAGTAATAAATAATACTGATTGTACAACTATATACAACATACAACATGTTTTAATACTTGTGTAATAAATCAATTATTATTAATTAATTAACGAGTTTAATATAGATGTCTCGCTCGCTAATTTCCCTTGTTTTATACATATTTACTCATCTCTTGTAGTGTTTGTACGTACATATGTACGTGATGTGAAGTGAGGCAAAAATTGTTCCGATGAAATTGAAATTGAAATTGGAGTAAAAAAAAAAGAATAACAATAACAATAGATGAAATAGGGATACTCCCTCTTTTTCCCCCGCTCTCTCTTCCCCTCTCTCTGTGTGTCTGTCTTTATTACTCCAAGATTGTACCTATAATTCGCTTCTGGTTACTAAATGAACTCAAATATTATTTCAGTGACACAATTTTCAATTTTGTTTGTTATGATCGCAATAATAGTTGGTACGTCTATCGGTGATAACGCTTTATATTCGTCTGGTTTTGATGGCCGTATTCTAGTCCTTTAATATCATAACTGCAATCATTACTAAGATTAAATTATATTTATACGGAGTTTAAATTTATACCAAGTGGAGAACATAAAGACTGTATTTTTCTTTTTTAGATATCATCGTTTAAGCAAATTGAATTTAAATTTAATATAAATACTCAATCATTCTTCATTTTACAATTATAATCTTTTCTTCTATTATCCCCTATTTTCCCTTTTTTATTTTTATAATTTATTCCTTTAAATTATGAAAATATCATCAACAAAGCAATTGAACACTTTAACTAAAAAGTTTTCATTTACTAAAAGATTTTCTTCAAATAAAATTAATAAAAATAATATATCATCAATTAACAATATGTCCTGTCCAATGAAAGATTTTGACACTAATGGTGTCAGAAAAGATAGAGTAGTAACAACATCAAATGGTCTTCCATATGTTGGACCATTCGCTACTCAAAGAATCGGGGAACATGGTCCATTATTATTACAAGATAATGCTTTATTAGATAATTTAGCTCATTTCAATAGAGAAAGGATCCCTGAAAGAAATCCTCATGCTCATGGCTCTGGTGCATTTGGTTATTTTGATTAATTTTATTTGAA